>MJUU01070324.1:84881-114739 GCA_002080025.1 Modiolus philippinarum
CGACGCCGACGCCGACGCCGACGCCGACGCCGACGCCAACGCCGACGCCGAAGCCAGCGCCATACCATAATACGACCGCAAAATTTTTGCGGTCGTATAAAAAGAGGCTGAGAGGGTTGAGTTACCATCACTCATCTAATAGCATGCTTCAGAAATGGTACTCAAACATAGGCACCCATGGGACCAATAAAAGTAATTATTTTGGAATTTGCTTGATCTAGATAGATGAATATATTATTTAGATTATGTATTCTAAAGCCTATCAATGCTCAATGAATGGAGAATTTCTGTTAAACTCTGTTTTACCTGTATATCAAGGCTGTCATTCGGTTACGCCAATAAAAATGATCGTGAGGGATTTGTAATGGCGGTTAAGTCTTGAGACCGGATCGTGAGGGATTTGATGACACCATCGTGAGGGATTAAAGTGACAATTATTTTGAAAAAACTTGAAATTTTGAAAAAGGAGAGAACTTACAGGGAATTAAAGAACCTTAGTGAGCAAGCTCACATACCCCACGCCCCCACATATCCGATAATCCTGCATTATCTAAAAATTATCAAAAATTAAAATGCAAGTAGTTTGCACATCTCTTACAGATGCACAATCATCCTGTAAAATATCTTAAAAACTGTAGGAGGATTTATCCGGGCAAATGGAGTACCCTGTAAACTTCCTATCTTATAAAATGTAGGAGGAGTTATCCTAACAAATAATGTACCCTATATGCAATATAATGCAAAAAATGACGAAGTTCAACAATGTGTAGTTTTCTGAAAAAAAAATCAAAAATCATAATCCAAGTAGCATGCACATCTTCAATATGTGAACAATCAACCTGCAAAATAATAACTTCCTATCTAATAAACTGTAGGAGGATTATCCGGACAGATGATGTACCCTATATGCAATATAATGCATAAAAATGACAAAGTTATACAATGTGTAGTTTTCTGAAAAATTATCAAAAATCAAAATCAAAGTAGTATGCGCATCTTTGATATGTGAACAATCAACCAGCAAAATAAAAACTTCCTAGCTTAAAAGCTGTAGGAGGAGTTATCCGGACAAATGGTGTACCCTATATGTACCCTACATGTATATGCAATAAAATGCATAAAAATGACAAAGTTCAACAATGTGTAGTTTTCTGAATAATTATCAAAAATCAAAATCCAAGTAGCATGCACATTTTTGATATGTGAACAATCAACCAGCAAAATAAAAACTTCCTAGCTTAAAAACTGTAGGAGGAGTTATCCGGACAAATGGTGTACCCTATATGCAATATAATACATAAAAGTGACAAAGTTCAACAATGTGTAGTTTGCTGAAAAATTATCAAAAATCAAAATCCAAGTAGTATGCACCTCTTTGATATGTGCACAATCCACCTGCAAAATAATAACTTCCTAGCTTTAAAACTGTAGGAGGAGTTATCTGGACAAATGGTATACCTATATGCAATATAATGCATAAAAATGATAAAGTTCAACAATGTGTAGATTTCTGAAAAATAATCAAAAATCAAAATCCAAGTAGTATGCACATCTTTGATATGTGCACAATCCACCTGCAAAATAAAAACTTCCTAGCTTAAAAACTGTAGGAGGAGTTATCCGGACAAATGGTGTACCCTCTATGCAATATAATGCATATACTAGTAAATGACAAAGTTCAACAATGTGTAGTTTTCTGAAAAATAATAAAAAATCAAAATCCAAGTAGTATGCACATCTTTGATATGTGCACAATCATCCTGCAAAATAAAAACTTCCTAGCTTAAAAACTGTAGGAGGAATTATCCGGACAAATGGTATACCCTATATGCAATATAATGCATAAAAATGACAAAGTTCAACAATGTGTAGTTTTCTGAAAAATAATCAAAAATCAAAATCAAAATCCAAAATCCAAGTAGTATGCACATCTTTGATATGTGCACAATCAACCTGCAAAATAAAAACTTCCTAGCTTAAAAACTGTAGGAGGAGTTATCCGGACAAATGGTGTACCAACTTGATGACAGACGGACGGACGGACGGACTGACGGACAGATGGACGGACTGATGGACCAGTCAAAAACTATATACCCTCTGCAACTTCGTTGCGTGGGGTATAAAAAGAAATGTGTCTGTCAAAATGATTATTATCAGACTATCGCTTAGGACCAAAAAATATTTAAACGGTACAACATGCTGCTCAGAATTACAAAAGGCAACGTTGAACCCTACTGACTTTTTGAAGATTCGTAGCACATTTTTTGCTCTTCTTGGAAAAATGCCTATGCCCATTGTTCAAATTTCTGCTACAACCTATATTATTTATATGATGCTTACTAATGATTGGTTTGCTTTTTGTACTAGGTAAACGATAAATACAAAAAATATGATTTTGTGCATTTTTATCCAAAAATGATCGTGAGGGATGAGGTGACGAAATTTATGATCGTGAAGGATTAAGCTTAACCATAATTGTAAGAAAAGAAATGTGTTTTTTTTTCTCCTATTCATTTTTGTATATGTGTATGTCTATTTTCCTTTACTGTGCCTTGCTCATGTTATGACTTTGTTTCTTTGTTTTTCCAATGTTGCGATTGTCCTTGGATTTTTCCTTAAAGACTGACAGTTCGGTTCTCACTTACTATATTCAGCAATATTACGATGATATCAAAAAGCACATTAAACAATGGTAAGATGCTAATTTTAGGTATTTTCAAAAGTGCAGTAGTGCATTATTGTTGTTCCCGCGGGAAGCACATGAATATGTATATTCACTATTGAATCAAATTGTCGGATTCCTTAATTCATATCGTTTTCGTCTATGGTCTCAAAAAGATTTCAAACTTAATGTTTAGAATTATCTTTTTAATATCAAATTATTATTCTGACCACCTGTTTGTTGTGCAAACAACTCATGTTTTTATTATGCCAAGTTTTCATACTTTTGACTCGATGAGTGCCCGGTGTTTGTTTAAGTGTTGTGAAATGTCTTCTCTTATTCTTTTGTCGGGCAACGGAGGACAGCGATTGCACACTTTGTCAGTTGATTTTATGTTTTTTGGCAACACCGCATTCTTGAATGATCATGAAGCATGGTTGTAGCGTTGCTCGACAATTAGCAATGAATTCCACTCAAGCGGTGCTAGGGGCCGTCTTGAACTTACTGTGAGGTATGAGCACAGCTCAATGTTGAAGGCCTTATGGTTATTTCAAGATGAAGAACAACAATAAAAACTTTGTTCCATTGCTTTATATTAACACATATTTATAGAGGTTTGTCTCGTATGCATTTACTCCATATCCCTTCATTTCTTATTTTAGGTCTCAATCCTGTTTTTTTTAAGGCAAACTATTATATAAATCTTCCTTGGATAGAAAATAACACATAAAATCAACATTTAAATCTAAATATCTTATTTTTTATTAGGCTTAAACACTGAAAGAAATCCGAGCATGAGTCTTTGAAGTAGTTTAGTGTAAAATAATTACATTTCATGAATATTCATTTGAATTCCATCAGTTTGATAGGTGAACATCTATTACGTGGCATATCAATGTGAAGTTGCAATTCCTATGAAACACATTTGACCACGTGTTCACGTGGCGGATGAATTTGTAAAGATAGAATCCCAATGTACATGTTGTACTTTCCTGTAAATAAAGTTGTTTTTTATATTTCGGGTTTAAAATGTAATTATAAGAATTGAATGCATTATTTTGAAGTTTCATAGGGACTATGAAAGGGTTGACCAGGCGCACATTTTCAGCATGAAGCGCTGCCGCACTTCATTAAAAATATGCTTCGGTCAACCCTTTCATATCCCAATGAAACTTCAAAATAATGCATTCAATTCTTAAATGAAATAACATTTGATATCAAAATAGGAAGGAGACACTAGTTTCTAGAAATTGCCATGAAAATAATAAACAAACATGTGTGCACAAAAATAACCCTGTGTCATCCCCATTTTTAGTCAAACTTTAAGGGTATGGTATGTAAATCTCGATCAACTACACTTCTGCATATGAGGAGACATTGTGCACAAATGTAAGGAGAAATCATACACATCAATAGGTGGCATAACTTAAAAAATGGCCATGTACAGAATTACAATCCATTGTAATTCCACTGTTTATTCAATTGTGTTCTGTGCTTTGCCTAGACTGGAAATATTTTCAATGTGTATTTAATCCATACTCTTCTGTCACTCTGTTTTATCCGGTGAAAAATTATTTGAAATATAAAGACAAAAATTCCAATTTCAATTTTAAAGTCGACATCATGAACTTGTTGATCACATTGGTATATCCGTGTTACAGATTTGCACAGACGCTTGATTTGTTACTTCTATGTTTACCGAATTTGATTTCTACCGGACGTGACATGTTCAACACGGCGTGTGTTTTATAACCAACAGGAGATGCTTACTCTACCGATGCACTCCAGGTTTCGGTATCAAGAACTGTCTTATTCTTAATGTTCAAGTTTCAATTCAATTTTTTGTAAAATAGAATCTGTTCTTGATTTTGGGATCATGAATAATCTTAGAACGGCTAGCAGTCTAAATTTCATTACCCCGCTGCCTGGTCTCAACCTTTAGTTTTTGTTTGGATTCACGTGTTGTACATATATTTGTGTCTTCATGTTTCTCTTTTTGTTTTAAAAATTGTCTTTTTTTGTTTTTTTTAAAGATTTTAAAACATTTTAATAACAACATGGTGTTAACAAATCCCCTTGGTGGTACAACGATCCCACCAATGTTCTTCCCTGTGTGTTAGTCACTAAACCAAACCAGGGAATTTGGTAAGTGAATCAGTTATTTTTAGTTATAACTATATGACATATTTTTTTTCTCATTATTTAACAATTTACCCATTATTACGGATTTAAATTATTACATGTTTCCCAAAAATTTTAGAGAAAAATGTCGAACTTTGACTAGCGTGATGTTTCCTGCCGTGCAAGGACCCTCCAGACAGCAGCACGTTTGGCACTAGATTCAAGCTGTCTTGGTTTTCTTGCACCGCAGGAACAACAAACTCCTATTTCATCTAAATCTTTACTATTTTTTTGTTCCTTTCTTTTAACAAGCACATGCCCCTTCAATGCCCACGTAATGCAAATTGAAATTGTTTTAAAAATAGTTGTCTCTGTAGTACTGATTTTGCTATGCTTTTGGACTAATCTCTTGGAGTGACGGTTTGGATGCCTTGTTGTTGCTTTGATGGATTTAAAAAAATAGCTAATTTTAAGTAACTAATCTTTTAATTACAAACCAAACATCAATTTTCCTCTTTTTCTGTTTAAACAACTAGCATCATTTGAAAGACCGAATTTATGTAATATTAAAAAACCCAGAGTACCAATGCAAAAAACCCAACTTCCCACAAATATTCGGTGTCTTTCGACAGGGAATTTTCAAAGTATCCACTAATTATCGGACCAGTTCTGGACTTTGAAATTCCTTAGTTATAGGTACTATCAACAGGTCATCATGGTGAGGCATTGGTTTAGGTATACAAATCGAAATCCAAAGAACCGTCGAAGGAACGAGCTATTCAAAGGGAGCTTTGACATTTTCCAATAATTTTAATTATGGTAAACTTCTGATCTTATAGTCGAGACAACGCAAAGTATAGTCAACTGGGAGTCCAAAATTTTCAGGAAAAGAACGTAACCATCCATCATGATAAATGCATCGACATTGTGATCATAGATACCTATTAATGGCCCTGGATGGCCATTTCGAATTAATTCCTCATCCACAGAGCAGTGTTACAGGATATATATATCGTATTAGTTACCATGGTCACATATAAATAATGTGTTTTTCGTTATATTTTCTTTTTAATTTAGTTCTTTTTGCTTGCCCTTTTTTGTTACATTTTGTTTGTCATATATATAAAGACCTATATTATTATATACATTTGTGGTGTGATTATTTATGTTTTAACGTTCTAAAACATTTTCCCTTATTTGAAGTATCTGTTTGAGTTTCTGGTGCCTGTTACGCTTTTTTCCAATATAACGTTAAGATGCTTGTTCGAACGTCATTATTATTTGCAGACAGAGTTTCAAAATTCATCCTATGTTTAAATATTTACAAATTTTATAATTTTGGCAAGCGGCTTGTACTCCCTCACGATCATCCTTCACGATCATAAAAAGGTGTAACGTAATCCCTCACGATCTGAAATTTTACTTTTTTAGGAATAATCTTTTTTTGCTTGTATTTTTGAATTATATTTTTGGATACAATTTTGCACACAATATTGTAGTTATGATAACTGTATGAAAATACAAATAAATATCAACCAAATCTTCACAATCTTGCAAAAATATACCTTTGTTTACATTTTGTAGTCCTTGAAAATGTTGATGACGATGACGCCTTTTGTAAATGTGCAAAAACTGTAGACTTTTAACCTTTTATTTCAGTACACTTCTATTAACTAAGTTCAACCATTTTGACAGACATAAATATAAATATTTTGAAATGAAATGTGACCTTGTAAGATTTCTCTCGATAAAAATCCCTCACAATGGTGTCACCAAATCCCTCACGATCTCTTCTCAATGCTTAACCACCGTTAAAATCCTTCACGATTATTTTTATCGGCATAACCGAATGACAGCCTTGTATATGTAATTTTTTTAAAATACTTAATTTTGTGCAAGGGAGATAACAATTTTCAAGAAAAACTAACTTGTACAAGTAAATTAAATTCACTTTGAGAAGTGGGATCCCTGACTGATAAAACTTGTTAAAAATGCACTTATTACACACTTAAGGATGTAGTAAGGTGAGGTTTTTGCAATTTGTAAAAGTCATTCGGATTTCTCTGATTTTATCCAGCATTACCAAGTAAAATATTTTGCCCCATTACACCCAATTTTCTAGTCATCAAAGTCTTCAGAAGCTCATTTTAAGTCAGTTAGCAAGATTTTATTAGATTGTAGATTTTCCTTCCATTTGAAACAAATCAATATTGTGTCCATGCTATACTAAGGTAAAAGTCCAAGAGAGCCTTTCCCGACATTTTTTAAAATGTGAAATATCTTGAAAACAAGGCCAATAACCTATCAATATTTTTAGCTTACTTTATTCCTTTAACAATGCTCTTTCCATTTAGGGTATCAATTTAAAATCGTAGATTTATAAAATTTCACCTTACTACATCCTTAAACAGAAAATTCAGGAATTTTTACCATGAAACTCAAAATCATTTTCAGAATCTTTTCATAAAAAAATTACATAACAACAGATGTTTTCAAGAATCTCTTGATGGGTTTACATAAAGTCTCTAACATTGTTTCCAGTTTATTACGTATATTTCTCACATCAAGATAGTTAATTTTTCACATTTTAAAGTGCGAGGTTTACCTGAGAACTTTAAAATGTGAAAATTTAACTATCGAGATGTGAGAAATTATCCTAATAAACTGGAAAACAATGTTAGAGATTGTTTCTCTGATTCATACTCAATTTATCTGAGGTAAAGCGATCTCCGTAGTCTCCAGTCAAAAGTATGACAACATTTTGTTGCTATCATCATTGCTATGTGTATCATTGCACCATTCATTGAAAGGGGTGTTGAATATAATATTTTTGATAAAAGTGTCAAACTATCAAAAAATTGAGTTATCTTAGTTATATCATTAAAAATGCAAAAACCATTTCGTGAGACAATGATGCAGGTGTTAATTTCATCAACATCTGGTTGCACTATTTCTAGAAACTGACATGAGACATTTCCATGATTGACCAATCAGCAAGTGAGATCAATTTCCAAACATGTTGTTTATTATTTTCATCTAACAATACATGTATCTGGGAAGTATTTATTTCGAACAAGAATTAGAGAAACTATAATACACTCTAATGTCCAGGAACATTTGTGGATTATCTCCCAGTACCAAGTTAGTTATATATGGTGAAAGGGAAGATAATTAATTTCACTATCAAAAGGAGCTTGTTGTTATCTAATACAGATAACTAGGTAGAGGAAGACAATCCACTGATATTTCTCATTATTATCATGTGGAATTTTACACCTTTTTGTTCTATATTATTGGAGTAGGTACATTTTTGTATCAAAATCAGGAAGTGCCATTATAGCTTAATAATAAAGGTAAATTGTAGAGGATTTGAAACAGAATTTATAGAAAATAGCCAATATTTTAAATGGAATTACTAGCAAACAAAACAACAAAAGAACATGAATTTTCTTGCATTCCAAGGACATTTCCTTTATTATTGTGGAAACGTTTGCAATGCGTCATGGAAGTCTATAGAAAACTGAATTTAGTGCAAATTAGTGTTGCTACAGCTTTAACAAAATATCATGACATACCCATAATGTTTATTAGGTGAAAGTTATACACATGTATGCTTTGCAAAGTACTTTGTAAATCAAATTTGGTAGAAATTCTATCAAAAGTTCAAATGTGGCACATGTCTCAACTTGAAGAGGCATATCCTAAGAAACTCATAGAAAAATCAACCTATCTTAAATTGTACTAGAGGCTCACATGAGCCTGTATTGCTCACCTGGTGACTGGTTTTATTCATTGTCACCAATAGACCACCCATTCACACTATAAATCAGTTCACCAGATGTTACATTTTTGGATGAGGTACAAACTAAAACTCACAAACTTTGGAAGGGATCACCCAAAGACAATTGTAACCAAGTTTGGTTCCAATTGGCTCAGTAGGTTCAGAGGAGAAGACATTTGAATGCGTTTCCCGTAGAGTCCCTATGTTAAACTATGTTCCACACTGGCAGCCATCTTGGATGAGGTGAGAAAGTAAAAATCACAAACTTTAAAGGGGACCACCCAGTACTATTATGACCATGTTTGGTTCAATTTGGCTTGGTAGTTTCAGAGGAGAAGATCTTTGTATGCATTTCCCATAGGGTCCCTATGTTAAACTATGTTCATCTTGAATGAGGTATGAACATAAAAATCACAAACTTTGAAGGAAAACATATAAAGACTATTCTAACCAATTCTGGTTCCAATTGGCTCAGTGGGTATAGAGGAGAAGACATTTAAATGCATTTCCCATAGGGTCCCTATGTTAAACTGTGCTCCACACTGGCAACCATCTTGGATGAGGTACAAACGTAAAAATCACAAACCTTAAAGGGGACCACCCAAGGACTACTGTGATAAAATTTGAACCCCATTGGCTCAGTGGTTTCAGAGGAGAAGATCTTTGAATGCATTTCCCATAGGGTCATATGTTAAACTATCTTCCCCCGCTGGTGGCCATCTGGGATGAGATGCGAACCTGCTGGACATATGTAGAAATGTAGTTCTCGAAAACCTCAACACTTTTGCAATTCACATTTAACCTTTATCTCAAACAGTTTTTGAAATAAAAGTAAAAATCTTAAAAAATTGTGAAAATTCAAAGAAAAAGTGGCAAAAACTCCTGTATCGTTGTCAGATTTTCTTCAAAATTGCAGGACATGTAGATCTTACTATGCTGACCATATTTGTTATACAAACTTCACTTCTATCTTCTACCATTTTCAATATATAAGACTAAACGTAACGAAAAACTGAAAATTTTACGGAAAAGGGGTAATAACTCCAAGACGGGTAAAACGATATTCTCCAAAATTGCAGGGCAGGTAGATCTCATCATGCTGATCATTTTTACCTTGTCAAGATTTTGATATCTGTAATGGTTTTTGAGTAATTTGCAAAAAGCAGCAATTTACTCCATTGTTCTATTTTTAGTAACAGCGGCGATGTTGTTTGGTCTACAGACATAAAAATAAAAAACTTGAAAGAGCATACACTGGTGATGATTCAGGCCAAGTTTGGTTAGTATTGGTCTGGTAGTTTTAGAGGAGAAGTTCTTTGAATAAAAGTTAACGGACGGACAGACGGATGACGGACAGACGGCGGACTCTGAGTGATGGCAGAAGCTCACATGGCCTTTGGCCAGGTAAGCTAACAAGATAAAAGAAATAAATGGATCAAAGCAGTGGACAACACAAAGATATAATAGGAAACTAGAAAAAGGTGATCTGCTGATCACAAAAGATACCCCCGCCCCTAGGCAATTCTAGTACTTGCAGCAACCTGGATAACTATTTTGCTTGTCCATTGGCTTTTTCATTAGATTTTGCATGATTCAAGGGCAATAATTCTGGTGCGCAAAATTAGATCACAGTGAAAATACACTTGACCTGTATTTTATAAATAGTCCCAAACTTTCCATAAAAAGAAACTCCAGTTATCATCTAAATACCATAAAAATACAGATTTTGCATGAATCAAGGACAATAACTCTGAACCAAAAGTCTGATCATGGTGAAAATCAAACTCAACCTGTATTTTATGGGAAGTAACATACCCAAAATATTAAATCTTTCCTTCACAGCACATTCAAGTTATCATCTGGAAACCATAACTTTTACAGATTTTGTCTCTTTAAAGGGCAATAACTCCAGCATGCAAATACGATCAAAGTCAAATTCATACTTGAACTGTTTTTTATAATTAAAAACGTTGTTCCAAAATTTAAAAACTGTCTCTTGAAGAAAACTGAAGTTATCATACAGAAACCATAAAATCTACAGATTTTGCCTAACTCAGCAGCAATAACTCTGGAATGCAAAATCCGATCATGGTCAAAATCACACTTGACCTGTATATTATGAATATAAACATTGTCCCAAAATATTAAAACTTTCCTTCAAAGCAAACTCAAGTTATCATCCGGAAACCATAAAATTTACAGATATTGCCAAATTCAGGGGCAATAACTGTGGAACGCAAAATCCGATCACAATCAAAATCGAACTTGATCTGTATGTTATGAATATAAAAATTGTCCCAAAATATTAAAACTTTCCTTCAAAGAAAACTCAAGTTATCGTCTGGAAAATATAAAATTTACAAATTTTGCCTAATTCAGGGGCAATAACTCTGGAATGCAAAATCCGGTCACGGTCAAAATCACACTTGACCTGTATATTATGAATATAAACATTGTCCCAAAATATTAAAACTTTCCTTCAAAGCAAACTCAAGTTATCATCTGGAAACCATAAAATTTACAAATTTTGCCTAATTCAGGGGCAATAACTCTGGTATGCAAAATCCGAACACAGTCAAAATCAAACTTGACCTGTATTTTATTAATATAAACATTGTCCCAAAATATTAAAACTTTCCTTCAAAGCAAACTGAAGATATCATCCGGAAACCATAAAATTTTCAGATTTTGCCTAATTCAAGGGCAATAACTCTGGAACACAAAATCCGATCACAATCCAAATCGAACTTGACCTGTATTTTATGAATACAAACATTTTCCCAAAATATTAAAATTTTGCCTCAAAGCAAACTGAAGTTATCATCCGGAAACCATAAGTTTTTCAGATTTTGCCTAATCCAAGGGCAATAACTCTGTAATGCAAAATCCGATCATTGTCAAAATCAAACTTTGCCTGTATTTTATGAATACAAACATTGTCTCAAAATATCAATCTTTGCCTCAAAGCAAGCTGAAGTTATCATCCAGAAACCATAAATTTTCAGATTTTGCCTAATTCAAGGGCAATAACTCTGGAACGCAAAATCCGATCACGGTTAAAATTGAACTTGACCTGTATTTTATCAATATCAACACTGTCTCAAAATATAAAAACTTTGCCTCAAAGCAAGCTAAAGTTTTCATCCGGAAACCATAAAATTTCCAGATTTTGCCTAATTCAAGGGCAATAACTCTGGAAAGCAAATTCCGATCATGGTCAAAATCGAATTTGACCTGTATTTTATGAATACAAACATTGTCTCAAAATATCAAAACTTTGCCTCAAAGCAATCTGAATCTATCATCCGGAAACCAAAGTGTGATGGACAGACGGACTGAAAGACAGACGGACCAGAGGATACCTTTATACCCCCGACCTTTTAAAGGTGGGGGTATAAAAAGGACATTTTGTTTTTGATACGGACTTTATCAGGGCGTAACACATCAAGCTCGTTCTAACAGGCTCACTTGATACTGGCCGTGATAGTCTGTATCAAAAACAAAATGTCCTATCTTCCATATGTCTTTTCTAAGAGTTAACCTTTATTTGAAATACTTTCTACTTGTTATATAATGAGGTGATGTTTTGTATAAATTTTTGTTATTTTTGGGAAAAAAAATTGTTCCACTTAAAATTTTTGCTGATATGACTATTAGGTATAAAATATATTTATGTATATTTCTAGACTGAAATTTCTGATGATATATTATTTATAACCAGATTTGACTTTACTACCAGTAATTTCGAGAAACAGAAAGTATGCATGCTCGAGATTTCTTGCGAGGTTAGTTAATTTTTAGTTGCCAATTCCTGTAAATTTAATTAAAACTGAAAAGAAATGTGAACAAAATCACAAATGAGATGGATCTGAGACGCTAAGGCTATATTTTTTATCTCAACGGCAAGGTAACAGTTTAATATAGGGCTATGTCGAGCACAGTATGATACGACCGCAGCATGTTGAACACTGAAATTTCAAACTAAAGGCTCACATGAGCCTGTATCGCTCACCTGGTGACTGGTTTTATTCATTGTCACCAATAGACCATCCATTCATACTATAAATCAGTTCACCATATGTTACATTTTCATTCTTTGAAAACTACTTTTCAAGTGGAATACAATGGTCCAAAAAATCATTGCAGAAGGAATCAGCGAATGTCCCCGTCAATTACCTCATGTTCCTGGTTTCCGAAAATAATTATATTCCTTCATGCATGTCTCAATAAAGTGTCCTTCCTTTGTGTAAAGTTTCATCAAAATCCTTTATGTGGTTTAAGAGGAGTTGAGCTTACGAGGTAACCCATACATACAAAATCTACAAAAAGTCAAAGTCAAATTATCTCCCCTTCCTGGTTTTGAATAACATTTGTATCTTTTCATGCACATTTCCATATAGTGTCCTTTCTTTGTGTAAAGTTTCATCAAAATCCCTTATGTGGGTCAAGAGGAGTTGCGCTTATAAGGTTATTTATACACAGCGAATCTACGAAAAGTCAAAGTCAAATTATCTCCCCTTTCTGGTTTCGGACAATAATTATATTCCTTCATGCCCTTTTCCAATAGTGCCCTTCCTTTGAGTGAAGTTTCATCAAAATCCTTTAAGTGGTTCAAGAGGAGTTGTGCTTACGAGGTAACCCATACATAGAGAATCTATGAAAAGTTAAAGTCAAATTATATCCCCTTCCTGGTTTTGGCCAATAATTATATTCCTTCATTCACATCTCCATATAGTGTCCTTCCTTTTTGTGAAGTTTCATCAAAATCCTTCACGTGGTTTAAGAAAATTGCACTTACAAGAAGTGTGGACATATGGACGGACAGACAGACAGACAGGGTGATTCCTATATACATGTACCCTTAAACTTTGTTTGCGGAGGGTATAAAAACATTTTAAATATTTTGAAAATTTCAATTTCAGCCCCTTTGACCCCTTATAGCTAAGAAACAGTAGGAGCTAAATGTTCTCAAAATCTTTTGACATACTACAATAAAGGGCTACGCCGAGCGCAGCATGATACGACCGCAGCATGTCGACCACTGAAATTTTAACAAAAGTAGATCAAAGTTAATGTGGACACAGTAAAGAGATTGACACAATAATTAGATGGACACAAAAAGAAGCTTGACACAGTTATTAGCTAGGAACAAAATAGGGAAAAATTCAACCCATTTGATCACTTATTGATGAAAAAAACGTAAGAGCTATGCAAAATATGTACTATCAACTAAAACTTTACATCCATAGAAATTCAAAAAAAAAAAAAATTCCATCGAAATCTGATGAAAAATAAATTTTGACATATTAAGAAAAATTGCAATTCTGGCCCCTTTGGCCCCTTGTAGCATGGAAACGGTAAGAACCACGCCAAATCCGTTGCCATATTCCTGAAAGCTTAGATCAAGAGGAATCCAAAGAAAAAAATCCCATTGAAATCCAATGAAAAATACAGATTTGACACATTTAGAAAAATTGCAATTTTGGCCCCTTTGACCCCTTGTAGCTCGGAAACCGTAAGACCTACACAAAATCCGTTGACATATTACTGAAAGCTTAGATCAAGACAAATCCAAAGAAAAAATCCCATCGAAATCCGATGAAAAATAAAAATTCTACATAATCCGCAAATTCACAATTTTCGCCCCGTTCGGCCCTCATAGCTGGGAAAGGAAACAAGTTATCAAATATCTAATAGCTGAGCGCCATATTAATTTTTCACAAGGAATCCATTAAAAAAAACTGCATCAAAATCGGACTTAAAATAAAAAAAATATTTTTTTGGTGATTTGCCCCTGTTGGGCCCCATTTATCTGGTGAGCGGTACATGCTACGTTAAATCTGTTGGCCTAACTCAGATTGGAAATTTCCCCAGGAGCACACTGATAGAAACCCCATAAAAATCCGATTAATAATAAAGATTCTATTTAACCCTTTTTGGCCCCTTTTTTAAAAACGGGTGGGGCAACAATGACCAAAACTGAGCCAAACCTTCCTTTTGTACCAAAGAACATTATGTTAAAATTTCAGAAGGATTGATCTACTGAAACTTAAGTTATTGACCAAAAAATAAAGTGTCTAAAGACGACGACGACGACAACAACGACAACGACAACGACGACGACGACGACAGCACCATACCAATATACGACCGCAAAAATTTTTGCGGTCGTATAAAAAGCTAACAACTAGAGGACTCCCAAAACAAACAAAATCAAAGCTCTGTAAGAGCTGAAGGTGTTTGTATGTGTTGTAATAATTCACTAATTTTATGTAAAATTTCAATATACATGATATAGGCATACCGCTGAAGTCAAAATATGATATCAAGATTGTTAGAGTATGACAACTTCCTAAATTATGAGCTTTGTTTTAGGGATATGAATAATTAACCTTTTTAATTCTAGGGATATTAAAAGGAAATGTGGATTATTATGGCGGATTGCCCAGATAATTAACATATTTTATTTGCAATTCTTCAATGAACATACCAATATTCCTCTAGTAACACCTATAAAACTCCTTCTATGTTTGCTAATCAATTACTCAACTTTCTATAGAATTCTATACCAATTTGTCATCACTGGAGTTTCAAGGTAAACCCCTTCAGGCAGTACAAATTGGTATACAATAGAATTCTATACAAAGTTGAGTAATTGATTAGCAGACAAAAGATAGGGGTTTAGAAGGAGTCTTATAGGTGTTACTAGAGGAATATTGGTATGTTCATTGAAGAATTGTAAATAAAATATGTTAATCATCCGGGAAATCCGCCATAATACACTGAAATGTTTTCATGCAGTTTCATCATTTTTGTTATCGAATTATTTTTTGCAAAGGATATATGTTTCAGACAGAAACGTCCACTCTTAACGTACGTTTTTAAAATGCATGTAATTTCCCCCTTGTGAACATGAACAATTATGCAAGACGAATTTTACATGGATTGACCAAGTTAACAATAATCTTAAAGCTCAGACAAGTAAAATAAGCCGATCAGAAAAAATGAAACTACCTGCATGCACTGCGTTTATTTATATCCACATGCAAATTAACGTACATGTGCATTGAGTGCAAATTTCTACGGAAGTAATCAAAATAATCGAGAATCCTTAACACAGTCCAAGATCTCCAATTTCTGATTAAGGGGAAGTCACACCAGAGACATATAGTTACATCTAGAAACTAATAAATGTGCCATTTGTCTCCAATCAAAACATATCGAAAAGTAAACAAACGAACATTGCTGTGCCCTCTAGAGGATGATCAATATTGGCTGAATATTACACGTGGAATATTATTCAGGCTGGTACAGAAATGGCTGCATGAGGATCCGTCAGTTAAAGTATCAAAACATGAAAATTTCAAAAATGTGCCACAACTTTCATAACGAAACCATTTTGGCATCTTTAAATATTATCCTGATATTTTTATCATTTTTCATATGTATTCAATATTTTTGTTTTCATTCTACAATTGTAGAAATGTACTCGATAATCATTTAATTTTTTAATACAGGATATTTACATGTAATAAGTCTAATAATAGCAAAGTAGTTATATTTTATTTCAAATGGGGTTTGAATGTATTATAAAAGTCTCGAACTATATTGCAAGCCTATTGGACACTCGTTTTTTTTTATTTCAATCTGCCATAACTTAAAAGCTCTGATTCCCTCTTTAAACTATGTTCAAACATTTTTACCATTTCAGGACAATAGTATGTAACGTTCTGCCATAGTATTCACTAATTTACTGTATTATTTACAATTAATAAGTAGATTTTTAACCTGTTTAAGTTTCCCGCCATGCATGTAATCTATTTTTATTTTAAGGTGTTCAGTACAAACACCAAAAATCAAAAGAAATCTGATAAAAAATAAAGATTTCACTTATTTCGAAAAAATTGCAAATTTGGCCCCTTTGACGGACAGACCCCTTGTAGCTCAAAAACAGTAAGAGGTACGCCAAATCGGTTGACATATTACTGAAATCTTATATCAAAAGAATATCCCATCAAAATCTGATAAGACATAAAGATTCAACACATTTAGAATAAAGGGCTACGCCGAGCGCAGCATGATACGACCGCAGCATGTCGACCACTGAAATTTGAACAAGTGTAAACTAAAATTAATGTGGACACAGTAATTTGCTGGACACAATAAGGACCTTGACACATTAATTAACTGGACACAAACTAATGAAAATAAAAATTAGCCCTTTTAATCCCTTATTACTAGGATATTGTAAGAGCTAAGAAATTTTGTTGACTACCATCAAGAGAAATCCAAAGAAAAAACTCAGGTTGAAATCCAATGAAAAATAAAGATTTCACATATTTTGAAATATCACAATTTGGCCCCTTTGACCCCTTATAGCTTGGAAACCAAAGAGAAACGCAAAATATACTGCGATATCACTGAAAGCTTACAATGAGAACAATCTAAAGATGAAAATCCAATCAAAATCTAATGAAAAATAAAGACTTCACATATTTCTAATAATTGCAATTTTGACCCCTTTGACCCCTTATAGCTCAGAAACAGTAAGAGCTACATCAAATCCGTTTACATACTTCTGAAAGCTTGCATTGAGAGGAATCCAAAGAAAAAAATCCCATCAAAATCTGATGTAAAATAAAGATTTTACATATTTCTAAAAATTGCAATATTGGCCCCTTTGACCCCTAATACCTCGGAAACGGTAAGAGCTACACCAAATCTGTTGACATACTACTGAAAGCCTACAATGTGAGGAATCTAAAGAAAAAAATCCCATTGAAATCGGATGAAAAATAGAAATTTTAGGTATTCTGCATGTTTGCAATTTTGCCCCGTTGGGCCCCTCATAGCTTGGAAAAGAAACAAGTTATCAAAAATCTAATGGTGCAGCGCTATGTTAATTTTTCATAAGGAATCCAATGCAAAAAACTGCATCAAAATCGGATTAATAATAAAAAAATTAAAATTTTTGAAATTGCCCCTTTTGGGCCCCATTTATCTCGTGAACGGTACATGCCACGTGAAATCCGTTGCCATACTACTGATTGGAAATTTCCTCAGGAGGACACTGAAAGAAACCCCATCAAAATCCGATAAATAATAAAGATTCTACAGTCAAATTTTTGAAAACATCAAATTTAACCCTTTTTGGCCCCTTTTTTAAAAATGGGTGGGGCCACAATGACCAAAACTAAGCCAAGCCTTCCTTTTATGCCAAGGAACATTGTGTAAAAATTTCATAAGGATTGGTAAACTGAAACTAAAGTTATTGACCAAAAACAAAAGTGTCTACAGACAACGACGACAACGACGACGACAACGACGACGACGACGACAGCACCATACCATTATACGACCGCAAAAATTTTTGCGGTCGTATAAAAATCGCAATTTTGGCCCCTTCGACCTCTTGTGGCTCGGAAACGGTAAGAGCGGCACAAAATCTGTTTTCCACACTACAGAAAGCTTATATCAAGAGGAATTAAAAAAAAAAAAGTCCCATCAAAATCCAATGAAAAACAAGATGTGTTTTGTGAAACACTTATGCCCCCACGTAGAAGTAATGAAGAAACATTTAGCAACTTTGAACAATGAATGTCCTTCTGACAAAATAATTTGTAGAAATAAATTCTGGTATCAACTGAAAAGTTTAATCACATCAAATGATGATTGCAATTGGATGTAAACACAAAAGTCACTCAAATGAACCCCTGCAATCATTATCCAAGCATTATTAAGAAAACAATTTTCACCACCCCCTTTTTGGAACATATATAGTCAACTCATTGTGTTCTGTTTATCAGTGTTATCAGTACTTTGATTACACCAGGGATAATCAATACTGGTTCCCCAAAAGTGGAGGAATTCACAGAAGAGAAGAAATGAAATAATAAATATTTTTAGTAACATTCCTCATCATTGATATATATAATACATATATAAATACCTGTAACATGAAAGTGAATAAATGAAGAAAATATGCTGAATGATTTAAAAAATCTTTTTTACAAAAAAAAATTCTATAGATATCAAGAAACATTTCATCATAAATGAGTTTAATTTCTATATATATAAAATAAAACAAAATATAATTTCATTTTTGTGAAATTTTACCAGACAGTCACATGCCAAGGTCAAGGTCACGAGGTCAAATATTCTGGTACCAGCTGAAAGGTCTCTCCACAAGGAATACACAAGCAAACTATGAAAGCCCTATCACTAACCATTCAAAAGATATGCTCAATGTTAATGTTTTTATGCAGTTGTTCACAGGCCAAGGTCAAGGTCACATGGTCAACTATTCTGGTACCAATTAAAAGGTCTTGCCACAAGGAATGCACATGCAAAATATGAAAGCCATATCACTTACCATTCAAAAGATATATCAAATGTTAAAGTTTATTATTTTTTTTCAAAAAGTCCAACACATGTCAAGGTCAAGGTCATTTTGGTATTGTTTTAAAGGTCTTGCCACAAGAAATACACATGCAAAATATGAGAGCCCTATCACTTACCATTCAAAAGATATACCCAATGTTAAAGTTTTTTGTGGACAAACAGACAAACAGACCAAAAACTATATGCCCCCGAATCTACGATTCACAGGGGCATAATAAAAATTTTAGGTAATTTACAAATTTGCAATTTTGTCCCCATTCGACCCCTCCTAGCTCAGAAAAGAAACATGTTGTCAAATATCTGATGGTGCAGCTTTGCAAAAAACTGCATCAAAATTGGACTACAATTGAAAAAATGAAATTTTTGAAAATCGCCCCTTTTGGGCCCATTTATCTCTTGAACATTACATGCCACATGAATCAGTTGATATACCACTGATAGAAATTTAATTAGGAATACACTGAAAGAAACCCCATTAAAATATGAAAAATAATAAATATTCTACAGCCAAATATGTGCAAACACCCAATTTTGCCCTTTTTGGCCTCTTTCTTAAAAAAACAGGAGGGATCAAAAAACAAAAAGCCACCCCAGCCTTCCTTTTGAGCCAAGGAACACTGTGTAAAAATTTCATAAGGTTTGGTCACTCAACTGGAACTTAATTTATTGACCAAAAACAAAAGTGTCTACAGATGACAACGACAGACAACAATGACAACCACAACAGCACCATACCATTATAGGACCTCAAATTTTTTGAGGTCTTGTATAAAAAGGTGAGGTAACCTGCAGAGAGTAAGCTTCCTGACACCTGGAACATTGTGTCCGGAATCAGCTTGCGTATTTGATGTGTGAGTTGATTTGATACACTAAACAGGTCATAAGAGTAAGCAACTCTCATTGGTCGAGTCACCTGAACATATAATTGACCTGAAGTCATCAAGAATGATTTAGAACACGACCCTTTTCCTTGACAGCACTCATCAATTACAAGTCAAAATGTTGATTGGACATGCATTCGTTTCACCGTTGACGTTGCTTGTCAGTCAATTTAAAAAATTAATTTGGATTTACACCTGTAAATATCCCGTAATTATCTCGAAGATATGAAATGGCTGGAGAGATGTTAATATGACAAGAAAAATTCACGTGAGGCTTCAAGCCTCTCTAAAAGATGATCTTCGTGCTTCCGATAAAATATAGTGTGCAAGTTTCTTTCAAAATCGTATACATTGTGTTTTTAAGTTATATATCTTCATTTCCTTGAGTTGAATACGGTGTTGTTATATTAAATTGAAAACAATATGCATGTTTATCAAATTACTCGTTTTTTTTTTATATTGCGTCTCTGATCAAAGAACTTGTTGCACAGTTATTTGTCAAAGATGAAAATAACATTTGTTTACCTGTGACAGTGTATTGCATATATTTATAGCAATGAAATCGACATGCGGAAAACACACAATACGATTATTTTCACTTATTACGGAATAACTTAATACATGCAGACGTATGCAGCAGTTCTTTAGATGACTGGATGACTATGAAGTTTTGCCACGTGTAGATTTTCAGGGCTTCGAGATTCAGCTCCATCGAAGCTTTGATTTTGATTACCATAAATCGGGATATTTTGGATGTAGTTTTATTTTCCTTTATTCTCTATTAAAACTGCAATGAAATTAATACAGCAAATGGACAAGAACTCTTTCTTGTGCATTTTCCCTCTTTTTAGCCGAGTTGCAACGAAGTTGAACTCGGCTATTGGTTTGGTGTTGTGGGTGGGCGTGTGTGCAGGCGGGCGGGTGTCAAACATTGGTTTCCGGATGGTAACTCAAAAAGTTTAAGTCCAATTGAAATGAAACTTGGATATAATGTTGGGTACCAGGAGGGGAGGAACCCTATTGATTTTGGAGAAAGTAGGTCAAAGGTCAAGGTCACACTGACTAAAATTAGACTGAAAATTTGAGAAAAACTTGGTTTTGGGATGATAACTCAAAAAGCATACATTCTATTGAAATGAAACTTGGATGTATTGTTGGATATCAGGAGGGGAGGAATCTTATTGTTTTTGGAGGAAGTAGGTCAAAGGTCAAGGTCACAGTCACCGAAAATAGACTGAAAATTTGAGAAAAATTTGGTTTTACGGATGATAACTCAAAAAGTTTACACCCTATTGAAATGAAACTTATATATATTGTTGGGTACCAGGAGGGGAGGAACTAGATTTTAGAGAAAGTAGGTCAAAGGTCAAGGTCACAGTGACTGAAAATAGACTAAAAATTTCAGGAAAATTTGGTTTCCGGGTGATAACTCAAAAAGTTTACATCTAATTGAAATGAAACTTGGATATGTTGTTGGATACCAGGAGGGGAGGGACTCTTTTGATTTTGGAGAAAGTAGGTCAAAGGTCAAAGTCAGAGAAGGTCACAGTGACCGAAAACAGATTTATATATTTAAATGTCAAGACATGAAACTAGAAAATAGACCTTGAATTCTAAGAATTTTTTATATTAGGTAGGAAAGAAAACAAATAGACAATTATAGAAATATTCGGGTCTTCACATTAATTTGGTCACATAATATTTGAAGTTGCAACTCGGCTTGTGCACCCTGGTGCCATTTATGATGGGTTTCCTGGCTCTTTAACGTATTATATTTGCAATTCTTCAATGAACATACCAATATTCCTAAAGTAATACATATAACAAGTCCTTCTAAACTCCTGTCTTTTATTTGCCAATCAACCAATCAAGATTCTATAGAAATTCTATTGTATACCAATTTGCACTGCCTGAAGGGGTTTACCTTAATACTCCAGTACTGACAAATTGGTATACAAAAGAATTCTGGTTGATTGACAAAGAAAAGATAAGAGTTTTGAAGGAGTTGTTATAGGTGTTACTTGAGGAATATTGGTATATTCATTGAAGAATTATTGCAAATATAATATGTTATTGAGCCAGGAAATCCGCCATAGATTTTTTTTAAATAAAGCACCAAAATAAAACACAGCTATTTTACCAAAGTGCCAAAATTAAACACAACAAAATAAAACATGCAAATTTAAGCACAAAACCGCCAGAATATCCCTACACCAAAATATCCCAATTTACGGTATGTACCACATTTCCTTTCTGATGTTCAGATATTTGTGAGCAATTGTTTTTAACAAATTATATATAGAGCATGGATTCTACCAACTGTACCATTGAAGGATTTTCAAACGTTTTTGATTATTTATACCATAAAGATGAAAACATTATCAAAGAGGATTTTTTTTCATTTGCTTTGTCTTTTGTGTTAAGTCTGGGAAAATTTTAGTCCCTACGCACATATTCGGTAACATGATAATCGGTAGTCAAGTAAACAAATACATGATTTTTTTTTGTTTCTGCATTTGATGATTTAATTTATGAAAAGCTGCCGCACCCTTAAACTAGTTCTGAAACAACTTTTTGGCCATTTATTTTCCTGAGTCAAAATAAAACCTTTATAAGTATGTGAAACAGTTAAATTTGATGGCTGTGAAAAGATAAAATGTCTGACAAAAAGGCTTAGGGGAAGACCGAGCTATGTCCAGTACACGATATTGTATCGAAATCGCCGATATTGTCGAAATCAATTGGTGAAGGAATGTATTTAAGTCTGTGATACATCAAATTTCAGCAATATCGGGACGATTTTGTCAACATTGTTTCTCCTTCTACTTACAAGTTGTCTTTGTTGAAATTTTCTTTCATTTGTTGTCGACATCGCCGAAATTGTCGACATCGCAATAATGACAATATCTGGATGGCAATGTCTACATTGTGTGTTTCTACTATTTGCATGTTCTCAAAATCGCTGACCTTGTCGATACCACGGCATTGACGATGTCGGTACAACATTGTCTACATCGTTTATACCTATTATATGTTGACGATATCGCCGGCATAGTCAACAATGTTGAAAACATCAGCACGACATTGTCTACATTGTTTTTTTCTGTAACATGTTGTCGAAATTGACGACAATGTCGATATCGCGATGTTGATGATATTGTTACGAAATTGTCTACATTGTATCTAGCTATTAACGACATCGCCGACATTGTCGACATCGCGATTCTGACGATATGGTTACCACATTGTCTATCATAGTTCTCCTTCTTAATATTGTCGACATCACCGACATTGTCGACATCATGATGTTGATGATATCGTGACGACATTGTGTGCATCGTATCTGCCCATTTTGTCGACATCGCCGACATTTCAATATAGAAACGAATCTACATCAGTCCTTCATATATATTGTGGAAATCGCCGAATTTGTCGACATTGCCATGTAGACGATACCGTGACAACATTGTCTACATCGTATCTACCTAAACATATCTTCGACATCGCCGACATTGTCAATATCGATACAACATTGTCTGGACCAATTCTTCTTTTTATATATTGTCGACATCGCCGAAATTGTCGACATCGCAATGTTGACGATATCGTGACGACATTGTCTACATTGTATCTACCTAAGCATGTTGTCGACAATGCAGAGATTGTCGAAATTGGTATGCTTTGTTGACGATATATATACAACGTTGTCTGCATCAATTTTTCTTCTTATCTATTGTCAACATCGCCGAAATTGTCGACATCGCGAAATGTCGACTTTGAAAACTTTGCCAACATTGTAATATTGTCTTAAATATTTTGTTTTTCACTATTTTATCATTTCAACGTTTTAATTTGCATATTTGGATATCATTACTACTTTATATTCTTAAAAACTGGAATCGATTTCCGATTGAAATACCAACAATGTCGTAGTTGTATTAAGATAAAACAAAGAATAAAAACAAGATGCTCTAATCTACTAGAGCCTGTATGGCTCACCTGGCCCATCCCTGAAATAGAGAGATGAATGACATTACCCGTAGGGTCCAATGTTAAACTATGTTTCTGCTTGAGGCCACCTTGGATTTGATGCAAACATGCGATATATATATTTTTAACGGGCCACACAAGGACTTTTTTGATCAAGTTATGTTCCGATTGGATAAGTGGTTTCAGAGACCTAATTCTTTTAATGGAAGCCAATGTAAGTTATGTTCCCACCTTTCTTTAAAATTTCAGTTTTCTTATTTAATTTCCCTGTCAACTGAATTAAGCTTCACAACCCATATCAGACTATCATTTAAAAAAAAAAATTTGCAGGGGTTACCCTTTTGATCTACGTAACACATATTTCTTTCATTAAAACATTCCGAATCCCCTTTCAAAAAATGTTGCCGAATGGTAACCACTTATGCCCCCGCTACTTAACCCTGAATCAATTTGGCAAGTGCAAATTTAAGTATATGTGGATACAATAATTGTGTGGACATCGTACAAATATGCAGCTGATGATATACCTCCCCCTTTGATCTAGAAAATATACAATGGTGAATCATCTACCTTTCCTACTTTTAAGCAGCAATCATATCTCCATGTAGTCCACATTTGTGTCGAATGATGATAGGCAACCTTTCTGTAAAGTTTCATTCAATTTCAGACATTTTTAATTTCCCCGCCTTTTTCAAGTTTCCATAGCAGCAATTCTGATCCCACAAAAATCATTTCTATTCGTGCTAGGCAACCTTCAAGTAAAGCTTTATCCAATTTGAGGCACTTTGCATTTACCTGCCTTTTTTAAACTTCCATGTTAACGGCGGCCGTCTTAGAAAATCCAAAAGATGAATGTGTTGAAATCTATTTATTTTTAAGTTATATTCCATAGAAATTGTTTAAAGTTGCTCAAAAAGAGTTGTTTAAAGTTGCTCAAAAATGTTTATATAAAACATCAAAAGTTGTGTTTTTATTCATATGGACAGACGGACGGGCCACCAAAAGAACTGACGGACTGACAGACAAGGGTAAAACAATATTCCCCCCAACTTTTCATCGCCGGGGCATGAAAAAAATTTGGCTTGGGTTCCCGTTACAAAATACTGTATACATATTGCTGATATTGTAAATAAAATAAGTTATTACCTCGCTTAGTTTTATTAATTTCCTTTTCGAAATTATCATTTTCATTATATTTAATTTTTAATTATCCCCGAATTGTTTTTATTGTTATACCTTTCGTCTGTCTGTCCATCTGTCTGTCTGTCTGTCTGTCTGCCTGTCTGTCCGTCCGTCACACTTTTCTCAAACTCCTCCTACATTTTTGGTTTTAATGATTTGATTTTGTTGCAGAATTGTTGCATATAGTCTGTAGATGCGCAATAATCTTTTGAATTTTGGATCTTTATCTTGGTGCAAAATAAGGCCCCAAGATGTTGATTTTGACAAAGACCCGAAGCTGTGAATTTTGACTGTCTACAGTGAATTGTTCATCAGTAAATGATTGATCTACTTTAGTCTCTGATAGTAATAAGACATCAGTTGTGTTCGTGCTTAACGACACATGTGGCATGTGACACAAACTCGTCCTACATTTTTGGATTAAGGGATAAAATCTTTATGCAGAATTGTTGCATATAGTCTATAGATTGCAATAAGCTTTCGGAATTATGATTCCGGTTCCAACTTTGGTAAATTTCCTGAAAATGTTAATTTGAACATATAATTATGTATTTTAGCAATTGTTTGTTAGAAAATGCATGGGTGTTCCGCAAAACACATGTGTCGCCTGCACTATATATATAAAGAATTCCTGTTTTGTTTTATAATAACAAAGTCAAATGATTATCAGAAATAATCAAAATTAATGATAAACTAAATGCATGGTGCACATCTGCATTGAAGTTTGGTTGGAAAGTACCATGTGGTCTATGAGGAGTTGCAGATAATGGAGGTATACCCTATGACGCAAATAAGCTAAAATGACAAAGTCCAAAAATAGCTAGAAAATCTGAAAAAAATCACAATAAATGAGAAACTAAATGCATGGTGCACATCTGCAATATATATTGAAGCATTCCTGCAAGTTTGGTTGGAAAGTACCAAGCACCCAAAACGCGTTCTAAAATAGAAAAGGAAAATCTATTTGTCCTTTTTTCAAGGAAGATTTGAAATACTCTTCCAAACAGTTGCTTTAATCAAGAATTCCCCCTTTAAATGACACAGATTATGCCTCGCAAACATAGCTGATACTTTAATATAGCTATATGATGATGGAAATTTCTTTTATAAATTTTTATCAGCTTCTTGTTGTGTTATTTCCATTATCAACAATCATAATGGAAATTTCTGTTATAAGAACACCATTGCTAGAAAATAACCTTTGGTTTGATGATAGAAATTTCTACTGAATCTTGATAGTAGAAATTTCTACTGAATAAAAGAAATTTCCATTGAAGGATAGAAATTTCTACTGAATGATAGAAATTTCCATTGAATGATAGAAATTTCTACTGAATGATAGAAATTTCCTTTGAATGATAGAAATTTCCACTGAATCATTGAAGATAGAAATTTCTGTCATACGACTTGATGACAGATCGTCCCCACAATTATGGAAATTGGCCAGGCCGAAAAATCAATGCATCATTTAGCAATTATTCAACGTGAATGTAAAATTATCTATTTGTAGCACCAAGTCAATGAGTCTTTTATTTATAACTCTTAGAATTATATGTTATCATAATCATGGCACATACTATTACATCGATGTCTCACTTTTTCGACATAAGTTTTATTTTATTTTTTATTTTATTTTTTTTTATTGGGATAAAAATGTGAATACCTCTTGTTTGGTCAAAAGTGATTGCACCAGGTCTTGCTACTGTAACTAATTGTCAAGACAAATTCAGGCCTATCAATATTACAATACACTTGCAAGAAAAATCAACTAGAAAGATAAAGAGGTGTGGCCACTTTCCCCCAAATGTATTTCCTACAGCATTCCAACTTCGTGAAGGCATTAAATCGTTTTCCAAAATTGTTTCACCAGGTCATCTGCTATAAATACACTTGCATAACAAAATCAACTCAAATGCATTTACATACTTTTAGATGAGAGATTCAGTCACTGACCTTGCCAATGATTTTGATAATTTCTATAGATCTTTGTTACAATTCGTTTAAAAGCACCTCCAGCATCAAACTAAACGCCATATTGAAGGGCAAATGTTTAAACTCGCAACAAAAATTTTGCTTTTGGTCTTGGTGTCCTTCGAAGAGTACCATCTTCCTAAATACTGTAAAATGGCTTAAATAAACGCAAAAGGCTATTTACATCTAATATGTCAGAAAAGACACAAGTGTTGCATTTTATTCCTGACTCGGACGTACACGTACAACAGACCATATATATAGCACCAGATTCTTGACACCATTTGAGCATAATTTGTAAAAGGCCAATTAGCCATACTTCTTTATCTCAAGAGTCCAAACACCATCAACACAGACATATGAAACTTAAGTATCCCTTTTAACACTTGTCACACGTCTTGACATCCAAATTAATAAAAAAAAAACGTGGCAGGTGAGCATACCTTATCACACCAGCATTATATGTAACTTGTGAAACGTTTATCCAGTAAAGATCTATTTTTGAACCATCGACCAACCGTTTTTTTTTTTTGTTCGATGTTTTCCGCTTTGTCTTTCTGAAAATAAGAAACCTTAGAGCTCGATATAAGCAGAGAATATTTGATTAATCAACATATGCTGCAGGGATTCATATAAACTAACCTGTTCGTCTAATGTGATGCATCTTCAATCATTAATAAACTCAAATGGACATTTATGCCCCGGAAGGTTGATAACACGAACAAAAATACAAATACAAAATACTTCACACGAAAGAGAGGACAAAATACATTAAACTTGTCAAATGATCCAAATTATCTTAAATTATTATTAGCAACCTTTCTCCACAGCCGTACGTTGTATCATTGTGTTTTAAATGCTAAACTCATCGGAAAATGATAACATTTTTACACTACAAGTGATTAACCATTGTTTAATCAATCCGAACGTTTCAGCTGAACCAAAAACAAAGGCAAGTTTAAAATGGACTTACAGGAAATCACATATTATGGACAATTTTAAGACGAAAAAATGAGAAAAGTAAAGAAACATGCTTTTAAGTCAACTGTTTCGTTTAACGGACTTTGAAGAAAATTTATTCGATTGATTGCACATAATTTTTGGGTTTATTCTAGAAGAATTAATTAAAAGATCTTAATATTCATTTTTAACTGGTTCACCAATTACCTCTAGACTAAATGAATTTGCGCATAAGAAATTGAAAAAAAAAATGAAAATATTATACTAATAAATGAAAAGATGTCCATTTGCCATATATAATTGATCTTAAAATTTGTTGTTAGTCTTCTTACAAGACAATCTGTGCAGACATTCAAAAATTTAAAACCATGAAAATTATATAATATGATTTTAAATGAAATGTGATTCGAAATGAAAAACTTTTTTTTCAAATTGAAAAAAAAACATGAGGAATAATAGAAGAAATTTCATAATGAGTGAGAACGAAGAAGTTAAAAATCCAGAAACAACAGGTGTGAAAATCAACACTAAATGGCAGCTTCTTTTATGTTAGCCATAACGAAAGTAATTCCCACACATTAATGTCCATAAAATCTAACCTTTACAGGCAACATGGGGCCTTGCCAATACCACTGTTGAAATATTGACAGATGCATATACAGCCCGCATCTGTGGTGCGGACACGGAGTTGGTTTTATCATTAAATTGTCAATAAGTCACGATTAAATGAAAATTGAACCTCGAGTTCAGAGTGTCTTGAAACAAATATCAGAAATCATAATTATCCATATTATTAAATAAATTCTCCAGAATCTTGATAACTTATATTATGGTTTAATCTTTTACATAAAATCTAAGCAGATTCCTAGCGGGAAAAGCCATAAAAATGTCATCATACAAAATGTTATTTTTCATAAAATTTGTGGTACATTTTATTTTGTTACGACAATCACGAGTCTTCTTTCTAAACACAGTAAAATGAAACAGCTAAAAAGATAATTAATATCATCATAGAAAATGGCTTGTTACAAAGTGATCTAAGATTCTCATTTCCGGAAAAAAATTTTCATATTCGGGAATATTTATATATCATTTCCGGGATTTTTATAATATAAATTTTCCACTTATATACACCATTTCCGCGAATTCAAAAAAGACATTACACATGCATGGCATGTCAAAAAATGAAACTGAAATCCATAATTTGAAATCACTATACAAAGCTTTTGACAAAATGAAGTAAATTTAACTATTTTGTTCAATACTGTAAAAATTCACAGTCCCGTCAAACAGGAAGTAGATGTTAGAGAGTACTAAAAATTGTTTACAACTCACAACTCATTAAAACAAGGCGGCATACAAAATTTCAAAGTAATCCCTATAAGAGAGCCAAGAATTTTGTGACGAAAATTTCACTATTCTAATAAAAACATTTAAAATTCAGAGAGCATTAAAAATAGCTTTATACAACGCACAACTCAGTGCAATAAAGCAGCATACAAATTTCAAATGAATCCCTTCAAGGGCACCGGAGAATTTTGTGACGAAAATTTCACTATTATGACAATTTCAGTAAAAATTAAAGTCCCGTCAAACAGGAATTTCAAATGAATCCCTTCAAGCAGAGTGGAGAATTTTGTGACGGAAAATATCGGACGGAATGACGGACGGACGGACGGATAAGGGTACTCCAGTATACCACCCACTCTTTGAGTGGGGTATAATTCTTATCTTAAAAATCGAAGATCAATACGGGGATGCAAGTTATACATTATGTATGTACTAGTAGGCAGGGGAAAACAAGGCTTCATTACCACCTTGAAAACTCAGATTAGCTAATTATTGTATTTTGTTAATTTACCACGTGCACACCAGGCGTGGACTATCACTTCTGTCTGGTCAATTTTAT
>MJUU01070326.1:3949-18529 GCA_002080025.1 Modiolus philippinarum
CGATGAAAAATAAAAATTTTAGGTTATCTGTAACTTTACAATTTTGGCCCCTTTCAGCCCCTCATAGCTCCGAAACGGTAACAGCTACGCCAAATCTGTTGACATACTACTGAAAGCTTACATCAAGAGGAATCCAAAGAAAAAAATCCCATCGAAATCCGATGAAAAATAAAATTTTTTGGTTATCAGTAAATTTACGATTTTGGCCCCCTTCGGCCCCTCATAGCTGGGTAAGGAAACAAGTTACCAAAAATCTGATAGTAGAGCGTTACGATAATTTTTCATTAGGAATCCTTTGGAAAAAATTGCATCAAAATCGGACTAAAAATAAAAAAATGAAATTTTTGAAATTTGCCCCTTTTGGGCCCCATTTATCTCGTGAACGGTACATGCCACGTGAAATCCGTTGGCATACTCCAGATTGGAAATTTTCTAAGGAGTTTACTGAAAGAAACCCCATCAAAATTCGATAAATAATAAAGATTCTACAGTCAAATATGTGAAAACAACTAATTTAACCCCTTTTGGCCCCTTATTCTAAAACGGGCGGGGCCAGGAACATAAAATTATAGCCCGGGCTAAAGCATGTGCCAAAAAACATCATACTAAAATTTGAAAATGATCTGTTCTATGGAACCAAAGTTATGCTGTCCACAGACACAAAAGTACCCAATTTTACCCCTTTTTGGCCCCTTTTTCTGAAACGGGTGGGGCCATAAACCCAAAATTAAAACCCGGGATAGCCATTATGCCAAGACACCACATACTAAAATTTGAAGATGATCCGTCCACTAGAAACAAAGTTATGCTGGCCACAGACGCCGACGCCGACGCCGACGCCGACGCCGACGACTGCGCCATAACATAATACGACCGCAAAATTTTTGCGGTCGTATAAAAATTATGGATATTCATCTCCGTATGGATATTCATATTTACAAGTTGTACCATAAATTATCCTGTTTGTTATTCTTGTTCATACCTCAATATTTCTATTGTTTCAAATTCATACTCTGATGTACAATCACAAATTGATAAAAGATGGCTGGTTTGTCCCGTGTGTGTTAACCAAATATTAAGTGTAAAGTAAATCCTTGAACACTCAACTTATAAAACTGTGTCACACAGTGTGTTTATCTGTCTGTCCCGTATTCACGGGGAGGTTCAACTTTCTAATTCCCGAATAAACTAGGTGTCTGACACACCGGACAATGATATTCTCTCAGAGTTTTTCCTTGCTCCTGTGTAATATCAACACACTCCCCCTGATACCACTCATCACACAGGTCACACTGTATCATGAAAGTGCCTGTATCACCCTGTCCACACACACAGAATGTTTCTAAAGTCAATTCGTCTATATTTTCACCTTTCTCTAACTTTTCCCTATCCTTTCTAATCCAAGCCAGAATTTTCCTGTCCCTACATCGTTTCATTCTATCGTGGTTAATTACCATCACTTTACTCTGCATTTTTTACCTTGTAGACATACGAAGTAATTCTTTTGACCACAATGGCTGGACCTTTCCATGGTGGGTCCAACTTCTTACAACGGCCTTTTGGAGTAGCCATCTCCAAAATGTACACATAGTCGCCTACTTTGTACTCTGATTTCCTAACATTCAAGTCATAGTCCTTTTTCATATATTGCTGATTAGTCTCCAGTTTTTCTCTAGCTAACTCATGTGTTTTGTGTATGACTTCCTTTAAACGTTTCACATATTCGTGTTCTGTTTCCGCATTTTTCCTACCAATTTTCCCAAAAACAAGGTCTGTTGGTAAACATATTTCACGCCCTAACATCATTTGATTAGGGGTCATTCCAGTCATCCTATTGACTGACGATCTAATAGCACTTGCTAATTGTGGTAAATACTCATCCGAATCTGTTTGGGACTGACATCTTACACTATCCATTAGTGTCCTGTTAAAACGTTCAACTTGTCCATTAGCAGATGGCCTATAAGCTGTTGTTCTCATTTTTTGTATGCCTAGTGTCTCACACACTGATTTGAATAGTTCACTTTCAAAGTTTCGACCTTGGTCGCTATGAATAGTAAACGGACATCCAAAACGAGCGAAAAAATCGTTCACAGCAGCTTTAGCTGTATTCTGTGCAGTTTGTGACGGTAGTGGTACGATCTCTACCCACTTAGTGAATTGATCTACCATAACTAAAATGTTTGTATTTCCATTTTTCGTAGCTGGCAACGGTCCAAGAAAATCTATATGTACTCTCTCCATAGGAGAACCAGCATGAAAATTGGTCATTGGACATTTCTGTTTTCTACTAGCCTTTTTGCACAAGTTACACTTTGGACATGTTTTAACATAAAGCTTAATTTGTTCATTCATTCTATACCAATAATACTTCATTTTGATTCTTAACCTCGTACGGTTAACACCAGCATGGCCTGTTGAAGGCAAGTCATGATTCAATTTCATTACTTCCTCTTTGAATTCTTGTGGAATGACTAATCGTTCAAAATTTGCTTTAGACTTTTGCCAAAGAAGTCCTTTTTCGTCTAAAAAGAATTGCTCCTTGTTGATAAAATATCTCTTAGCTGCAGGGCTTGCTAATTGTAAAACTTTATCCTCTGGTTCTTTTGCATTCTCAAGCCATTTTCTTATAATTTTCAAATCATTGTCATGCTCTTGTGCTTCCCTTAACTCACTAAATGAGTACTGAGCTTCCGACTCAGTTGAGTTGGAACCGTTATTAACGGTATTTACATTAATACCTACTCTCTCATAACTCGAAGTACAGATTTCCAATGGTTCCAATTTTTGTGTCATTTCTGCTGTTTCATCACTCCATAACCACTGATCATTTTCTAAAGAGTCTTTTTCAAAGAAATTTCTGTAATCCCTTATTTTTGTTGCATTTACTGAAGTTAACAGTACTACATTGTCTATTTTTGCAAATTCTTGCCATTTTTCATGTACTCTCACACAGTGTTTGCAACCGCCACAGGGCAAGTTCTGTGGTTCAATAAATATTGACATTTCATTACATGGTTTTTCTGTTTCTAATCTAGATAGCACATCAGCATTAATGTGTTTTTTTCTGCTCTATGTTCAATTGTCATATTATACTGATTCGATATTTCTAGCCATCTAGCTAGTTGTCCTTGTGGCTCTTTAAAATTCATGAGCCATTGCAAACTACTATGGTCCGTTCTAACCAGAAATTCACGGCCTAGTAAATAGTGTCTAAAATGTTGAGTAAAACGTACAATAGCTAGCAACTCCTTGTACAGTACCGCCTTTGCGGTGGCGCAAGAGTAAAACTACCATATGCTATCACTCTTTCTACTCCGTCTTGAATTTGTAGTAACTCCGCTCCAATTGCACTATCTGACGCATCTGTGTCGAGTATAAATTTCCCATCAACTGTTGGTAATGTCAGAACTGGAGTTGTTTGTAAAGCTTGTTTTAAGGTGTCAAAGGCTTTTGTGTGTTCCTCTTTCCATTCAAACTAATTTTTTCCCGTCAACTGAAATAATGGTTTTGCAATTTCTGAATAATTTTGAATAAAATTTCTGTGATAATTAACAAAGCCTAAGAATTTTTCTACTTGTTTTGTGTTGTTTGGCATTTTCCAATCTTTAATTGCTTCTATATAATCATCGCCTATTGCTAGTCCATTTTTGAAACTTTTCTACCCAGAAATGTTACTTCTTTCTTCCACAAGTCACATTTATGTGGCTTCAGTTTGATTCCGTAACTACGGAATTGTTCAAAAACTAACTCCAAGTTTGTATAATGGTCTTCAAATGTTTTTCCTAGGACTAGTATGTCATCTAAAAATGGTAGTACTATTCGCCAATTTAATCCACGTAACACTAAGTCCATAGCTCTTGCATATGTAGATGGGGCGTTACACAACCCAAATGACATTCTTGTAAATTGAAAGAGTCCATATTTTGTAATAAAAGCTGTTTTTGGACGGTCCTGTTCTCTAATCGGAATTTGATAGTATGCGTGGTTAGCATCGAGCTTACTGAACCATTCATTACCCGCTAATGTATCTAAACAGTCATCAATGAGCGGTAATGGATAAATGTCTTTTTTCGTCACTGCATTAAGCTTTCTATAGTCTATAGCATAGCGGACTTTGCCATCAGATTTGCGGATCAGAACAGGCGGTGAAGCCCATTCAGAAATAACCGGTTCAATAACTCCAGCTTTTTCCATCTTTCTAATGTGTTGTAACTCCTCATCAACAAAGTGTCTAGGGGTTCTCCTCATTCGTTGTTTTATCGGTAAGGCATCGCCTGTATCAATACTATGTTCTACCCCTTTGAAATAGCCAATATCGAATTCGTCTTTCGAAAATATGTCTTGGTAGTTCAGTAACAAATTTCTAAGTTTTTCTTTTTCGAATTCATTTAAGTGTTCCCTAGAAATTTCTAACAAATTTTGGAGGGGTTCCGTCAATACAGAGATTTGCCCTTCATCGGTGTTTTTCACTGGAGTAACTTCCTCAACTTTTTCGGCTTTTCCTATGATAGTACCTTTTGCTATTGTCACTACTTTGTCAGATGTATTGAGTAAACCCAAACGAGGTTTCATTTGATTTTGATAAACACCTCGAGATAACGAGATAGATTTCTCCTCTATTTGCTCATTGTCTTGTTCAACTACATAGTGTTCCATAGGTCTATCAAGTTCACCATTGACATGTACTAATGAATTTGGCGGCAATATTGTTTTGTTTGGAATTGAAACTTTAGCAACAACTGGAATAATTGCAGTTTTATCCATAGTTGCCAACCTCTGACAATGAAAAATCATGTCATGACATGACATGATCTACCAAAAAGCGTGTAAAAACGCACGAGATACTTTCGGATTAGTGTACAAATTTACATGAAACCAATTTACTAAGTATAAACTCCCATTGTATTCTATATTTGCCTGTTTTGCTAATTTTAGAACAAGCTGACTGGGTACATAATCAAATTAATTACAAGTTTGGTTGAATTTATAGGAAAGCAAGCCAAAAAATTAGTGAAGAGTTTCTTCAGCCTTGTCTTTGATGACCCCATCATTCAATTTTCTGTAGCTGATAAGGAACTAATGGTCTTGGACCCATTTTGACAGATTAAGAGTTTCATGAGTCTGAGCTTTTGTATATCTGACTAGATTAATTTCTGTAAACATGTCAAATGATCCAGTATAAATTTGTAAACTGCAAAGGCCTCCTACTGGCCCTAGACCCTACTGTCCGATCACTTTCTTTTACATCAAACCCGGACTCACGAATCCGGTACAAAAATATCGTTTTCTCTTTGCACTCGTGTCTTTAGTCGACGTAACCAACCAAGAAAATGAAACGAGTTACGATTCAAAATCAGTTGATTGCCCGAAATCTAAGTTTAACAATTTACCCTACGCTCATGAAAAGTCCGGTGAATCACGGGAATCGATAGCGCTAATAACCAAAAACATTAACATCGAGTGTGGAAAAGTCCAGAGAATCACGAAAACCGCGATATCGCTAATAACCAAAAACGTAAACAACGAAAAGCGTGTAATGGCGTGTGAAGTTCGGAAAAGCGTGTACAAGCCGTGTGACAAAATCTACGCGTGTAAACCGTTAAAAAAGCGTGTGTTACACGCGAAAATCATGTGAGTTGGCAACTATGGTTTTATCTGAGTGTAATTTGAAGTCTTGCCCATCAATTATCATTTTGGATTCTCCAATATCAACAGCAACTTTGTATGTAACCATAAAGTTTAATCCTAATAACATATCATCAGTGATTGGTGCTACATACAACTCAGTTTTGTATCCTCTATCACCTATCCATATCTCAACTGGACCTACTATTGATGTTTTCATTTGCATTCCCCTGCCTGCAGTATTTACTACAGTTTCTCTGAGAACTGGGGGTTTCGACTTCAAAGACTGATAAAACTTATCCGATATAATTGACACTTCAGCAGCTGTGTCAACTGCTGCTTCAACTGCTGTACCCATAACAACTAAATCAATTTTCAATAATGAAGAGCCACTCATTTTACCTACTGTTAACGACTTATCTTCCATAACCTTACTTTGTGTTTTTGATTCAGCATTCATGCTGTCTTGGTTGGGGTTGGGCCGTGGTAACTTCGATTGATTGTGTTCACTCGCCACGGTCTCTGTGCCTAACTCTGGGCCTTTATTCACTTTTTTACCCCTTTTGTTTTTCCGCTTTTTACCCTTTTTTAATGACGTCATAGTTCCACATTCACGTGTTACTGTTCTGATTTCTGGGGGATTATGTTCACCAGTTTTAGTTTGAGTTTGCTTTAATACACTTAGTTTATTGTCCGAGCCTCCAACGTTTTGTTTTCGGCATTCCCGGGCAAAATGACCAAATCCGGAACAATTTTAACATTGTACATTTCTCTTTCTTAAGTTCAAATTGTCTCTATTTCTATTATCTTGATAGTCCCTATTTCTATTATCTTGATAGTCCCTATTTCTATTATAGGTATTGTCTCTATTTGTGTTATAATTGTTTCTGTTACTAGTATTGTCTCTGTATCGATTGTTTACACTGTCACTCGGTCTAAGTGTTGACATTGTTTCTACTTGTGTTATTAACCTGATTTGCTTTTTGCTCTACTTTCCTCAACTCTGTACGCAAGTTTTGAACATTTGATTTAACATCTTCAATGTTTGTTTGTAAATTACCTATTGCCAATTTAACACTTTCTTCAATTACAGATTTTATATCTGTCATTTGATCTTCAGATTGTTTTTTCATTTGAGAATTTGCTGTAGCAACATTTATATAAATTTCAGGATTATCAACCTCGGCCTGAGCCTTTCTAGTCCGACCGGTAAGACTGGTCGTACCAAATATTGCTTCATTTGTATGTTGTAACCATTTCATGCGTTCAAGAGCCTCTTCTACTGTTTTAGGCTGAAAAGATGCAGCCGCACTGCCTACTTGTTTATCATTGCACCCTTGACATAATTTTGTAACTACCTGTGTTTGTACATAGTCATCGGGCAAGTCACGAAATGCTTTATCTGCTAGTGCTAATAATCTATCTGCCCACTCATCAATATCTTCATGTTCTGATTGTCTAGCATTATTAAATTGCACTTGCAAAGTAGCAGTCAATTTTTTCAAATTAAACCTTTTTTCCATTCTGTCAACCAATTCAAGAAATGTAATATTTTTCTCTCTGCGTAGAACTGCTGCGCAGAATTTACCTGCTGTACCTACCATTGCCCAACATAATTGTGCTTTTCTCTCGGCTTCATTCCACTGGTATAATTCAGCATACATGTCGAATTTGACATAAAATGAGACCCAGTCTTCATTTTTATCTGTCCCATCAAATTTTAGGCTTTGTGGCATTGCCATTGATTTACTTGACCTAGTTGGTTGTTGATTCATATAAGCCATTGGGTTTATATTCGGCTGAATGTTTTGATATTGGTACATGTTTGGGTTTGGATATTGATTTTGTACCGTAATCTGTGGCATAGGCATACTTGATTGCGAGTACGGGTTTGGAAATGGCGGGTATGGTGTTGGACCAATCTGAGTGTTCATACCTGTACCTGTATTATTTACCTGGGGCATTACTGGTACTGCTTGATGTTGATTGTTACTATATATAGGCATAGACTGATTGTTTACTTGACTAGGGTCACTCATAAAATTGACTTTTTTGTCACCTATATTCACTGCTCCAGTTTTTGGAGTTACAGGGATCAACCCTTCGGTGTTCCCGTGTGTACGGGGAGTGGCAATTTTTCTTTTCACCAACGGTTTTGCAGTACTTGTACTCTTTGGCTGAAATGTTTCCACATTTGCAGTTTCTAGGGTGTACTTAGACTTCGGTGTCTCACTTTTTTCATATTTTTTCTCACTTGCACACTCCCGTTTAACTTGTACTTTTTCCCTACATGGCGTAAAAGGATATGTATCCGATAAATATTTTTGTTTTTCCACTTCAGGTTCACTTCTAACTCTATGATCATCCATGTCTAATGAAAGGTGAATAAGCATTCTCTAACTCATCAATCAATTGTAACGTTCTTGATTTTGTGACGTCATGTTTCTAAACCACAGAAGTCAATTTCTCATTATCGTAATTATAATCTTCCTCATTTTCAGGTTCACTCTCCTCATCCTCGTCATCATGCTCAAACTCGAAATCACTCATTGGAGTATAATCTATGTACTCATTCACTATCTCCATTTTAACATAGGGCATTGTTGCCAATAACTCAGGTGTAATACTTTGTATTTTTCTCATGTCCCAAATTCTCATAGCCGTAGCTCTACCTACTGTAGGGATCCTTTATAACTCATTATAAGTATATATATTAATGAGAATCTTTTCTCTACTCTGGCCTGTCGCCATTTTTCTCAGAATTTGTGATCTACTAGTGATGTGTTTTGCACTTTCGTGTGGTTTTGTTCCGTAGCAACGGAGAAAAGGGCAGAGACTGGGTGTATATTTTTTACTCACTTACGCGGGGTAATGGTCGCTGCAAGCACCGTTTACCGATATACACGCCGATCACATACAAAAAAAAATTTTGATATGAAAAAATATTCAAAACAATGAATAAATTTCAAAAATTTAATTTGTTTATCCTTTCTTCACACTACAGAATCAGGTTGCCTTCACAAAAATTGAAATTAACACTTCACTGAACAAAGTTTTTTTCAATCACAATTTCATTGAAAATTTCATCAAAATATGTCGCAAGAATTGGATTTCAACAATAATCACACAATTAAATTGAAATATTTACACTCATTATTCACAAAATATATGACGAAATCCAGAAAAATCTATTTACACATTCCTAACGTCAATCGCGGCTTCCTGATTGAAATAAATGTGACCTGAACACGTCACGCCATCTAAATATCTTGCATAGCCACAAATCAATCACTTTTTCCACCTCGTTGAACCGTTAAAAAAATATCCAGCGCCGATTTTTGAAAAATTTGACGCCTCGCTTCAACCCGAAAAATATCAAAACTACTTAAACCGGACGGCTCGCAGCGCCATTTATGGTGGAACTGAGCTAGGCAAGGACCCACAAGGCCGTTATACCGGTTTAAAGTGTAAGATTTGATAGGGATGAAGCGGATTAAATCTGGGGATATTTTCTAACCTACCATTACCTCACGCGGAATCTTCGGGAAGTCTTCTCGTCGTCCTCATGATTCTTCGTAGGTTCCAGGATGGCCTCTGGACTCTTCCTAGGCAAGGGGTTTGACCTAATACCTAATACCTAACACCTAACACCACAACAACGGATTCTTGAAGGAAAATATGTCCTCTTTTGATTCAACAATCGCTGATATTGTACGTTTCCAACTTCAAACATTATTTCACCCGGAACAAGGTTGGGGTCCTTGATAAAAATTTCCCGAATAGAATTATTGGTTGATAAGGGATTCGGAGGCAGGCAATATCAAAAAACATCACTGGCTTCGAATCCCAAAAGGGATTAATATACAAGAACTTTGAAATAATTTTTTTTCTTCATTCTTTTAAAACAAAAATGCTCTCTTTTTTTGTGGCAAATCAAACTTCAGTGTGGCTAATCATAATTTGCACCAATTAGCCACTTTGGCTAAAGCAAATTTTGGCCTACCGCTAACACAGACGATGAAGTGTAACATGTGTAAATTGAGGCGTAGGAGAGATATTTCATATCTACGGTACTTGGAACTTTGATAAAAGTGAAGAAAAATAGTTCTAATTTCCATCAGTATCGGTTTCTCCAAGGTGTCTAGCGGGAAATCCTTGAAATCTCACCGCAAGCATTTTGACTGCGAATCTACAACTTTTATACGGCCCCAGATTCTGTCTCTATAGGGCAACAGCAAAAATTAAAATAAAAGTCCAAATAAAGAAAGATAAAACGATAAATAGGTAATATTTGCACCATAGAGGCAGAAGAATTTGGTTTATAGAAAACTATGCAATTCAAATTTTTAGCATTTGGCTGATTTGCTGGAGAATCCAATCACTCCCCCAAATCCTTACAGATCCCGACAAAAAAAATAACTTTTAGGGTGCCTGATTTCGTTAACTACGAACTGTGAGGCAACTTTTCGCTGAAGATCCCCATATAATAAGACAAGGCAGAGAATCGGGACATGGGGCGGCCCCATGGCCATGGGCCATCCCCAGGCCCAACATTTACAAAGTCATTTTCATGGGAGTTCACACTATGAGTGCCTTAGTTCTTAATGTTATCTTTTTATTTTCCGTGCATTGTAGCTGTCTCACGTCCTTGTTTTGTCTTTGTTTTTATCTGTTACCGTTTTTGCCATGTCTTTGGACTTCGTCTTCGATTTTTGTAGTCATCGCTTCCCTTGTTCCTTCGGTATTCTACTGCCGTTGTTTCAGACAATTCACATGCATAACCATTGGCATTTTACGCACAGGGGTTCCGACGGTCACAGCATACATGCAAACTTAGGTTTAACAAGTAAAATTATTTTACCTGTATTCTGTAATCTGCAAATTCTTGACTTCGTCAATCTTTAGTCGCCTCACGTGGTTAATTTTCCCGGGTAAACATTAGGAAAGCCTGGTTTACTACAACATTTAAGAGACTGAACCTTGACTCAAAACGGTAAAGATACCAGATCAAGGTAGAATAAAAAGTAATCCGTTTGACGGACGGAGATACGGTTTGACCCGGTCACTTTTCAAATACCTTGAAAAGCTGATAAAAAACAAACAAACAAACAATCAAAACAAAACACCCCCAAAAAACCACAAACAAACAAAGAGACAAACAAAAACAAACAAACAAAAAACAACCAAAAACAAAAGGATCCAAGGGGCCTGATTGCTCAACTGGCATTTGCATATTTTTGAAATTGAAAGTTGCAATTTTTGAATAGCTAAATAAAGGCTTTTGCGATTTAGCACACCATGATACAATCACAGTGCAGCAAAGTAAACCAAAGTGTTGTCAGAAAATGACTGTGTTATAGTGAAACTTTAATTCATATATCCTATGGAAAATAGAAAAATAGCCCTTAATATGATCTCTTTGGTAGCTCAGAAATGTTAAGAGCTATGAGAAATTTGATGATACACCACTGCACCATACATCAAGTGGAATCCATGCAAAGAAAAAAAAACTCCTTGAAATCTGAAAAATAAACAAGTGAGGACCCTAATAGATGTCTGGCCTGTCCCTGCATGCTTGGCCTCTAAATTGATGTGAAATCTAAGTTAACTTATCAGAAAACTGAACGTGCTCACTAGACTGTGAAATTTAGGTCACTGACAAAAGCAATATAGCAGACCATTATGTACTTCAAAAGACCAACCAACATACAAAATATCATTGACCTATCATTCATACAGACATGCTCGCTAGACCATGAAATTGAGGTAACATGCATTAGTAATATGGCAGAATCAGGAACTGTCCAAGACCAGCCAACATACAAAATATCATTGACCTACCACTAATAGATAAGTAGAAACTTAATGTGTTCACTAGACCATGAAATTTAGGTCAAAAACAAAAGTCACCTGCCAGACTGACATGCACAGGCCAAAAGTCACCTGCCAGACTGACAAGTACTACACAAAACCAACCTACATACTTGGTATAATCGACCTGCAATTTATAGTTGATGAGAAATGGACCATGAAATTGAGGTCATAGCCTAAAGTCACCTGCCAACCTACATACTTAATATAAAAATACCAGTAGTTAATAACTGATTAAGTCAGGTGGACTTAATCAGGCAATCTTAATATGGCCACTAGACCGTGAAACTGAGGTCAAGGACAGAAGTCATATCCCAGACTGACATGTACTACTCAAGACCAACCTACATACTAAATATTAATATTACAAAAGTTTACAACAAGAGAAATCCAAAGAAAAAAAATCCCATTGAAATCTGATGAAAAATACAAAATTAAGGCAATTTGCAGATTTTATATTTGGCCCTTTATCTTGGAAAGTTACCAAAAATTTTATGGGTGTGCGCTAATGTTAATTTTTGTAAGGAATCCATTGCCAAAACTACATCAAAATCAGACTATAAATAAAAGAAAATGCCACCGCCATACAGATATATCTGCAAACAGGAAGTAGATGAGCGATGGACTTGAAAAGGGGAGACACGGTACAACTCATCATACCAAAGCTTCAGAACAAAGATCAAATCATTTCTGCATACACAAGCTGAGAAATCTTTGACGAAAAATATCAGATGTACATACGTACGGACGGACAAGGGTAAAACTTTATGCCCCCATTGCCTAACGGCAGGGGCATCATAAAAAATTTTTTTTTTAGATTTTCCCTTTAAGGGACCCATTTATCTTATGTACAAAACCTATCAACATATACCAGATTGACAAAATAATCCTCAGTCTCAGTACACTGAAAAAAAAATCAAAATTATATATATTAACAACATGTGATTTGTGAAACACTCATGCCCACAGAACAGAATTAATTGATTCCTTCTGACATATTAATATACAATAATAGATTCTGGTATCAATGAGGGTGGGTAAGAGGGGGTATGGTCCTGGATTCCCGAGGAAATAATTGTCAAATCCAGTATTCCCGAGAAAATAAAATTTTCAATCCTGATTCCGAAAAATGACAACAAAAATCCCAGATCCCGTTAAGCTTTAATCCCAAATTCCCGCTGAATAAAATGGTTGATCCTGGTGTCCTGTAAAAGGTCCTTCTGCCCTTCATTAAAAAGTCATGAAAGCTAGTCATTGAAAAGTTAAATCACAACAAATTGATGATTGCATTTGGATGCAAGCTCAGAAGTCAACCAAATGACCCCCTCCAATTAATCATTATCCAAGCATTAATAAGAAAACAATTTTCACCCCCTCTTTTTGGAACATTTATTATTAACTCATTGTGTTTCCCTCTATCAGTGTTCTCAGAACTTTCATTATTGCATAAGGAATATTGACATATAACTTCATCAATACTGATTCTCCAAATCAGAAGAGATGAAATGTATTACAATGAGAAAACAAGATATTTTTAGTAACATCCCTGATCACTGATATATATATAATGAAAATATGCTGAATAATTTAAAAAAACTTTTTACAAAACAAATTCTATAGATGTCAATAAATTTTTCTCATAAATGAATTTAATGTTTCAGTAAATAAAATAAAACAAAATTAATTTCATTTTCTGGTGAAATAGACCATTTGCCAATTCAAAACAGAATTCCTGAGTTTGACCTCGCGTTTTACAAACTTATCTAAAGGGAAGCATCTCTAAACAAACACAAGGCACCAAAATATGAAAATTACTTCCTCTTGACCTGTATGGTTTCCAAACTAAATCTTTGGTGAACTTTATCAAAAATTTTATTACCTTTTATTTGTCTGTTTATTTTGTTTTATATCTCAATAGATTCTATATGCCATGATGCTGATTTATAAGGGTTTCTTCGGTAAATGTCCAGTGTTATGTGATCTTGATATAGTGAAAATTTAAAAGAACGGAAACAAAGTCAGTAATTGGCAAATCATCTATTTTAATTGATTGTAACATGCCAAGGTCAAGGTCATGAGGTCAAATATTCATACACCAATTGAAAGGTCTTTCCACAAAGAATACACATGCAAACTATAAAAGCCTCATTACTTGCAATTGAAAATAAATAATCAATGTATAAGTTTTTATCCAGTTGTTCACATGCCAAGGTCAAGGTCACCAGGTCAAATATTCTGGTAACAATTAAAAAGCCTTGCCATAAGGAATGCACATGCAAGATATGAAAGCCACATCACTTACCATTCAAGATATACTCAATGAAAAAGTTTATTATTTTTTTTCAAAAAGTCTATCAAATATCAGGGTCAAGGTCACAAGGTCAACAATTTTGGTATTGTTTGAAAGGTCTTGCCACAAGGAATACACATGCAAAATATGAAAGTCATATCACTTACCATTGAAAAGATATACCGACAGTTTTAGTTTTTTGTGGACATTAACAAACAAACAAACAGACAAAAAACTAATGCCCCCTCCCCCGAGGTCGAAATACCTTTCTTTGTATACAATTTAGCCATAGTATAAAATCATACTTATATAATTTAGATCTGTGATGGCAGCAATCTTGTATTTTTGATTGGCACTCCAATCATACATTTGGTAGAGGATGATCATGTTTCCATCCTTAATTTAAAGGAGTAGAGCCACGAAGGGCCAAAATCGGCCTAATATCAGATCTTGACAGTATTTGTGTTTTTTATAGAGGACACTATTATTTGCACAAAAATTACTTCAATCTCCAAAATGAACATACTCTGTTGCCATGGCAACGACTTTTTTTTATAGTTTGCATCTACACCTTGAATTCTCTTCTTTCCATTTATTTCGACTGCTATAAAACTTCATACATCGAATATATTGCTACATACAATGCATTTCAATTGTTTCGTACATAAATGACAAATCTTTATGTTATTGGTTCTCTCGTTGCCATAGTAACTGCTATTTTATTACCCAAAAAGGTATAGAATGCTTATTAAAGATGTTATTCCATAAATATTTTCTCGCAAAACATGCAT
>MJUU01070327.1:0-43867 GCA_002080025.1 Modiolus philippinarum
TAGGATATACACAAAATACTGTCTAAATAAAGCAGAGTAAAATAGCCTAAATATTAAGACAATATTTTCCCATACTTTTGTACATAAAACTCTATTTTTTTTTAATTTATGTAATATGCAAGTGGGCATTTTTTCTGTATAAAGTTCTGCACTTCTTTTAATTTATTCATGATATATTTGAATTCAAATAAAAAAGCAAAACATTGCATGCTATAGAATGCAAAAAAAAAAAATTTGCTAAGCACAAGTACTTGTATTTGCAAAGTCCTTTTACCACAAGATGCAATATTCTAACAATATGTTGCACAGAATACAGTCAGGCAATGGCAAACTCATAAGTCCCTCAACGAAAAACATCTAGAAGAATAGGTTCTATTGACATAAAGTCATATTTGAAACATCCAAACAACTCCTATTGTATTTATTCTTATCTGAATGTATAAGTAACTGTAAAGAATTCACAGACATCAAAAGTACATTTTACAGAGTTTATTATCTAAAAGCACTGTTACAAAACAATGCTGGCGATAAAAATGGTTCAATTCTAAAAGCTTTTATATCATATATTATAAAATTTATGTCTGTATTTTAAGTACCGGTAGTCAATTTTAATTTTAGTTAAAATCTGACTGCAATTGATGGAATTCATATTCATATCGTCTTTAAAAAGTGACAGATTATAAGTTTGATCACAAGCTTTCTTCAAAAGGACAAAACATTACAGAATATTTTTCATCAAAACACTATACATTTAGTATTTGTTCCTAATGAAAGAAATGGCAAATTTTGATAAAGTCTATATTGGCCAGAACATATTTACGTTCCCCCCACCACCACCATTATACTTCCATTTCCTTTCACAAAAATTGTGCCTGCTATAACAATCAGCAGTTCATGTGATACCTTGCATTTGTATAATCATCAAGTTTAAAAAGGAACAGAGAATTCACATCTCTGATTGAGAAAAGAAATTATTCTGTCACATTATGGGAGACACCCATGGATGATCTGTGCATGCCATCTGACATCTTCTGCTGTTAAAAGACCAACCAGAAGGGTTGATATTTGTGATATAACAATTTTAACCATGACATTCGGCCATCCTAGGCCGATTCCGGTGGTACCCTACATCTGGAGGTAAGGAATTGGCTAAGTTAAGACGAGTTGTATCCATGACTTAATGACTTACTGTGAAAGTTCTTGTGGTTGCAATTTTTGTGGATTTCGTGGTTTACTAAAACCATGAAATTAAGTTCCCAACGAAATGCATTTTTTCATTAGAATTTTAATGCATAAAATTCAAAATCATGAATTTAAGCACTGATGGAATAGTTATATTTATGAAAACCACAAATATTGATGCCATGAATAAATGTACTTCCACAGTAACATACTAGTATCTGACAACAGAATGTGAATACACTCAACAGCTGACAATGCTGCTCACACAATTCAGTTTGCCATATGCTTCTCTTTGTATTTTATGGAAGAAATATAGGCATTTACATGCAACCAAATTAAAGACAAGGACATCTTTTGCTTGTGTAAGAAATTCTACAACTTTTCCTCTTGTTTCACTGCACAACTCCAGAAAACGCAAAATTTCTTACACACTTGAAAAATATCCTGAACTCCAATGTGATCTAATTCAAGAACCAATAATCTTTAAACAACTTAATCCGATAAAACAAAAAGCAAACTTAAAAAAATATATATATATATATTAAGCTCTATCTATCTTACAACATTAACATGCATAATTTTAATATGTAACCGAAATCAAACTTTAAACTGCATGTAAAATAATACCCATAAGCCAAATCTACATAAACCTATAAGTCATAAAATCAAAATCAACAAGTGCAAAGTATTTACCCATTGATGTGTAGTCAAAAAAGATATACTAAAAAAAAGAAATGGATTATTTTTCTAACTGATCTGATTTTTCTCTGTATTGTATTGTTGAGAAATCATTATACTGTTAAGTGGTTGCCAAATTTCTCAATTCTTTTCCAAATTTTTTCGCAATATTTTTCATTTTTGCACTTCAAGAAACCTCATGAATATAGTGAAAATTAGAACCTTGCGAAAATTACCCCCTATACGGTATGTTGTACATGTAACTTGATCTTACCATGATACAACTAAAAGAATGCTCACTTACCAAATAAAAAAACAAAAACAAAAAAAAACAGCACCAGACTTTGAATGTAGAAAAAATTCATGGTAGGTGTAAAAGTGGGTTCATTGAACAAAAGTGAGTGGTTAAATTTCCAATGTAAAGACTAAGTTCATTGAACAAAAGTAAGTGGTTAAATTTCCAATGTAAAGGCTAAGCCCCTTATTAAATGAAATGAACACAACACTACCCTAGAGCTTAATTATTTCGATTCTAATATGTTGTAGGACAGAAAGCTGAAGCAAACTAGGAGAACATAGATTTCTGTCTACTGCTTATCCCTATGAGATCAAAATACTGTATCTGACTGTGAAGAAAGTCACTGAGTTTATTCACCATATTTTTCATGTAAAAACCATTATATTTTTATTTAATTATTGTACAGCCATTTCTAACCCAATTTTGAAAAAAAAATAATACATAAAAGAACTTCAAACAGTTTTATTGTGTAATTTTGATTTAATGTACTAATCATAGTTTTAAAAAACCAATTATTTTTTAACACAAAACTACATTTCTATTGAAGATCCCTATATGTGCAAGTCAAGTTGTGACATCACTTTTTTACTTTTTGCTTCAATAGTCCATCCTCTAAAACAAGTAAGAAAATACTATGCAAATAACCAATGAAGCTTAATGAATGTTTTTTTTGTTCAATGTTTCAAATTTTATTAAAACTGGATGCAAAATAAGGCTGTATAATCATGATCAAAAGTAATGATATTCTTTAAAATTCTAGTATTATATGACATTAAGGTAGAGAGACACTAATACATGGTACATTCAATTAGTGCATATTATGAAAATTTAGTCGGATACAGAATTGACTTGATTTTCAAGCCAGAATGTTCTTTTCCCTGGTTTTTCATTGTGACGTCATAATAAATTGAAACATTTATATCATTAACTGTACCCCAAATTATCTACCTTTGCTGCAATTAAACTAAAAAAAATATCTTTCTTCATCAAACGTGACATACAGATTTTTTCAGCTCAACAGATAGCTCTGAAATATCAAAAAAAAAATTTTAAAACCTATCTGATATTTATTTCATATGAAAGCTCAAGACTGAATTTATCCTGATTTTCAAAGCCTGATAATAGGGAAAAATTATCATGGACATTTCATTTCTATCTTAACTTTAGAATATATGAGTTTAGATCTACAAAATATCTTAAAATAAAAAAATTCTGTCAGATATTTTTATAAGGCTTGATCTACATTTAGTTAATAGTGAAAAAAAAGACAATAACCAAAATACTGTATTTGTCATGTCTTGTTTGGGTATTGCTGTGAAGTTTTACAGCTATATAGATAAGTTTCAATTCATTAATTTCATTTGAACAATTTTATATTGGTTTCAAAATAAGTCTGAATTCATAAGAAAAGCTTTTCTTGGATGCTTTTAATAATGCAATGTAATGAAATAACAATGTACCATACTGAAGTCACTATGATTTTTTTTCATCATATGTGTATATTCAAAATTTATGCAATTGTTAGTTCTAAAAGCTGTTTAATTTGGAAACTTGCATAACTTCCTTGATTTGAAAACTTTGATTACTAGGTTCAATTAATTAATAAAGTAGTCTAATGTAAGAGTTAAAATATACAAGAGGCTCTCAAGAGCCTGTATCACTCACCTGGACCATGGCCAATATATATACATGTAGTCAAATACACTTCTATGTTAATGTGTCTCATTTTCAGACTACGTAAACAAACCATTAGCATGTCATAAAAATCATCCATCCAATGTTTTAGTTGAAATCCTTTCAGTGGTTCTTTAGAAGAAATTCTTTGCATGCATTTCCCATGGTGTCTAATGTTAAAATAAGTTCACCGCTAGCGACCATGTTGGATTATAGATTGGCACCAAAGTAATAACACTTGGTCAGCACCTTATAGGAATCATTCATGTCATGTTTGGTTAAAATCAATTCAGCAGCTCTCTAGAGAAAGATCTTTATATATGCATTTCCCATATGGTCAAATGTTAAACTAAGTTCCCAACTGGTCTCCATGGTGGATAATGGATTGGCACCAAAGTAACAACACTTTGTTAGCACCTCATAAGTATCATTTCTGCCAAATTTGGTTCAAATCCATTCAGTGGTTCTCAAGAAGATGTTCTTTGTTTGCATTTTCCCAGGGGTTCACAATGTTAAAATTAAGTTTCCTGTTGGCAGCCTGATGTCGGATGATGGATAGGCACCAAAGTAAAAACACTTGGTCAGCACCTCATAGACATCACTCATGCTATTGTTGGTTCAAATCCATTCAATAGTTCTCAAGAAGAATTTCTTTGTATGCATTTTCCCCCACTGGCGGCCATGTTGGATGACATGTCAGCACCAAAGTTACAACACTTGGTCAGCACTCATAAGCATCATTCATGCCAATTTTGGTTCAAATCTATTCTATGGTTCTCAATAAGAAGTTGTTTATAGGAAAAGTTTAAAATGGGCGCTGGTCAACACACAACGGATGAATAGTGATGGCAAATGCTCATCATGGCATAGCCAGGTGAGCTAAAAATTATGGGATAAAATGGCCAAATGGTCATATCATACAAAATTAATTTTGATAACAGTATGCAGATCTGTCATGATCTCATGCATATTTACTCAATTTTCTTCCATAAGGTGAAAATCAAAATTCTGTTTGTTTCCACTTACCCAAGCATTCCCAGTCAAATATTAATGTGCGCAAGTATGGGAATTTCAAAATAAGTAAACTTAAAGTCATAACAACTGCCAATAGCATGAGATTTTGATATTGAAAAAAAATTTCCTCTCCAATTGAGGCAATAAAAAATTTTTGGTAGCAGTGATTTTTTATGGTAGGATTTGGGAAAACAAACAATATTGACATTTACCCCATTTCCTTTCTTTTTAATATTTTATTTTTGGCCTCATGTAATAAAGGAAATTCTTTTACTTATGTTTGTAGTTTAAGATTCTGCCATAGAATTAAACAGAATTAATTACCAACTGCTATCTGTATCTTCTAATATAGTTTCCACTACAGCTAACTGACCTACTCTGAAATAAAAACAAAACAGTGAAATTAAAAAATATAATAATAATATATATTTTTGGAATGTCCATTCAGAATATAATATAATGTTTTAATTACTGAAAAAAAGTACTGATATGTTACTTCATAAGATGATTACTTTACTCTGACCATGCTGACTGAAATTATTAATGATCTTGATCTCAGTCTATCACAAGTGATATATATAGCTATGTGTCCCTTGTATAAATAATAAAGGGCTACGCGGAGCGCAGCATGATACGACCGCACCATGTCGACCACTGAAATTTGAACGAGTTCAATATAAAATGAATGTGGACACAGTAAAGAGCTTGACACAGTAACTAGATGGACACAATAAGGAGACTGGAACAGTAATTACCGCGGTAGCTGGACACAAACTAGGAAAAAAAAAGATCTAAATCCGATGAGAAATAAAGATTTTACATATTTGTGAAAATTGCAATTTTGACCACTTTGAACTCTTTCAGGTAAGAGATATGCAAAATCCATTGAGATATTACTTAAAGCTTAAGACGGTAGGAATGTAAAGAAAAAAATCCCATCGAAATCCGATGAAAAATAATTTTTTTTTATGTAACCTGCACATTTGCAATTTTGGACCCGTTTGGCCCCTTATAGCTCCAAAAGGAAACATGTTATCAAATATCTAATAGTTTAGCGCCATATTAATTTTTCATAAGGAATCCATTTAAAAAACATGCATCAAAATCGGACTAGAAATAAAAAAAATAAAATGAAATCCGTTGACATACTACTGATTGGAAATTTACTCAGGAGCACACTGAAAGAAACCCCATGAAAATCTGATGAATAATAAAAATTATACAGTCAATTATGTGAATACACCTAATTTTGCCCTTTTTGGCCCCCTTTTTAATAAAGGGAGGGGCCACAAAATCCAAAACCACTCAAAGTCTTTCTTTTGTGCCAAGGAACAGTGTGTTAAAATTTCATAGGATTGATCAACTGGAACTTAAGTTATTGACCAAAAACAGAAGTGTCTACAGACGACAACGCGCCATACTATTATACGACCTCAATTTTTTTGCGGTCGTATAAAAACTGCATCAAAATCGGACAAAAAATTTAAAAAAATAATTTTTTGGGATTCGCCCCTTTTGGGCCCCATTTATCACCGGAATGCTACATGCTACATGAAATCTGCTGGTACATTACTGTTTGGAAATTTCCTCAGGAGCACAATGAAAGAAACCCCATCAAAATCCGATTAATAATAAAGTTTCTACAGACAAATATGTGAAAACACCCAATTTAACCCTTTTCTGGCCCCTTTTTTTAAAAACAGGTGGGGTCACAATGACAACACTACTGCAAGCCTTCCTTTTGTACCAAAGAACATTATTTCTAAATTTCATAAGGATTGATTAACTGGAACAAAAGTTATTGAACAAAAACAAAAGTGTCTACAGATGACGACAACGACGACGACAACAACGACGACAGCACCATACCAATATACGACCGCAAAAATTTTTGCGGTCGTATAAAAAGACATAAAAAATACTCGAAAGCATATTCAGAGGTAGAGACCAGAAAGGGTAATCCATTGGACAAATGACAAATCCAAGAGCACACATGCCTGAACACAGAATAAATCAGGACAGCCCTCATCTTATATATGTGTATAAATAATGATTAATGATAAGAGCATACATCCTTCACAGAAAAAAAAATAAAACCTGTAGATAAACCTCATACTATCCCCCTTTTTCTCGTAATCTGGGGAGCCTGAAGTTGGTTGCATGCATAAATTTTCATTAGGATTTTCGTTCAATTATACCCTAATGTGTATTTTATATAAAGTTCGATGATGATAGCATACATCCTTCACAGAAATTAAAAGAAACTTAAACTTGTGTGTAAACCTAACTTGAGACGAAACGATGGTGGCTGAAACACAAACACTATATGCCTCTCCTACTTTCATAGGGGGACATGAAAACATCATTTACAAAATTTTCAACACTCTTCAAGGTTTTAGAACTCTTGCTAAAAAGACTATAAGTGAAGATGCAGATAACACCAAATGGTGGTACATTTTACATAGAATTATTTACGAAATACATTTTTGTATGTCGAAGTTTAACTAGCATTCTAAAAGCTGTTAGAGGCTGTAAGAGGAGTTTAATTACAACAAACACGTCATAAGCTTGGGCAGACAGATTGATAGATAGATACCAGTCCCAAAGCTTTTTAAGCATGAGGGCAAGATAATCACATCACATGGCTGGGTTTTGATTGCATAAAGAATACTTAAATTTTCATCAATAAAATAACCTTTTTTAGGGAAGTTTCAGTGAAAAAAAAACAAAATCAACAATTATACATCTCTTGTGTGATAGGTAAAAAATAAGAACATAAGGGGGAGGCAAAATTTAGGTTACCACCACAATTTTACTTTTGTTTACAGGTATATAAGCAATTTATCAATGAACTTCAACACCCCCACCAAGGTCAAAATTAATAACTTGCGTTTCTGCCCCTTAGTACATTTTTTTCTGGAAAAGCCCTTAACCACTATGATCTTGACTTTGGGGAAGTATGTCAGTCATATATAGGTATAAGCGTAAGACTGTGAGGATTGATGATAAATCTTAAATATTGACCTACATGTAATGACTAAATGTATCAGAAGAATCCCAGCGTGATCCTTGGTTTCAAGAACACCATTACATGCACTAGGGGAAATTTAATTATCGTAAAAATGTATTAAAATTTCAGCTAAAACCTAGATTTCAGGATTACTTTATTTTTGTCAAGGATTTCGCATCTTGTTAACTCTTAGTAGTAAGTCTTCCAGGGAAGACATGTGTCGCCTGCATAATAACAAAAATATTCTAAGTTCTGTCAAACAGGAAGTGGGCAAGCGAGAGATCCCAAACTCTGTTACACAGTATAGGTCCCCATACAGACACTTCATGCCAAATTGCAAAAAGCTCAGACACACGGTCCCTGAGAAAAATGTGACGCAAATTTTTGTGAGGCTGACTACGTCTCCGACGGATAGTGATCCCTATATGTCGCCACTGTGTGAACACGGGCGACACAATTACTGGTATCCATAATGTTTCATAAATATTACCTTTTCTTTAGAGATGCCTCAATGTTGTGACAAAAATGTGAAACCCCAACTATCAAAATACAGCTTGCGACAAACAAGGCAAACAATAGAATAACATTTATGATTCCACCAATAACAAGTGCTGTACTAACATATCTGAAAATAAAGGATAATGATGCATGTGTATGAATATTGCACCTGATGATACATCAGTTTTTGTAGAGGTTCACACTGCTAGTGCTTTAGTTTTGTGGTGTTCTTATTCTTTTTTTTTTTGTTTATCTGTTTTGTCTTTGTCATACTGTCTCTATTGGTGTTGGATACATTGTATGTACACCTTTTCAGATTAAAACAAACATCTTTTGTTTCAGGAAGCTTTTTCATTTTTGTTCATTTTCTGAGATAGATCCTAAAAAATACAGATTTTCATGGGGACTTATCTCTAAAACCATATAAATGCATGCACAAAAGAGGAAACTTCCTAAACTAAACTTGATGATATTGATCTATTTCAATACACAATTGTCTCAAATAAGCAAAAATCCAAAACATGAATTTATAGCCTAGTCATGCCAGTGTGAATATAATATTCTGTTTGGGAAAGTGTTCCCATTCCGTCAAATTCAAAATTTTCCAAGAAAAATAGCATGATACAGTTAAAAATCAATAGAAGAGTACTGGATTTAAAGCCCTCTTTAATTTACAGATTTTATGATATGCTTGGAATGTCTGCCATGAGCATTTACCAAAGTTGGCAAGTATGATCATGATGACGAGTGTGATTATATGAGGGTATGAATTATACTATAACTAATCCTACATTCTGATTATCGCAAAATATTCAACGAATGATCAAACAACGCAGTAATTCATGAATGCGCGCATCACATGAGTGAATTACAGTGTTTTTCGATCATGAGTTGAATATTTTCGATAATCAGAATCTAGGATTAGTTATTGTTTTTATTATATAGATCAGTTCTAGCATATTTAATGGTCTAATTTAAGATTCTTTTCATTAACTACCTTTTCAAAATTAATCAGTTGAGACGTTTACTTAACAATAACGTTGACGACGTCTATTGTGACTTCACTTCCTAGAGTTAAATTATGGAAAATAATTTCACAGTTAATTATCACTTTTAATTTACTGAGAAATTTCAATCTTTCACCGTCCTCTATATAATAATGCCCTTTAACGTTAACAGTCAATTGCCTCTTTTTAGCAGTCGTAAACGTCAAATTTGTCAAAATTGTACTAATTATATAAATCATCATAAACATCATATCGTAATTCGTGAAATTACCTGAATTTTGAATTATTATCATTATTTGGAGAAAAACATATCATCATTTGTCAACCCATATTTTTGAAGAAATATATGTACATGTGTCTAGCAAATTTATCCTGAAGGCTTATAAATATTACCTTTGAAGCCAATTTTTTGTTATTTTTTTACTGTGAATTAATTATACTAAAACTACATGTAATCCAAGATTCTGATTATCGCAAGATATTGAACGAATGATCGAATAACGCAGTAATTCACGAATGCGTGGAGCGCATGAGTGAATTACAGTGTTTATTTCGATCATGAGTTGAATATTTTCGATAATCAGAATCAAGGATTAGTTATAGTTTTTATTATATTCAATGTACATTGTAGATCTTCACGCATATTTGATGGTTCCGTTAATGTTTCATTTCATGAACTACGTTTTCAAGATTAATCCGCTGTGACGTTTACTTCACAACAACCTTGACAACGTCTACTGTGACGTCACTTCCTAGAGTGAAATTATGGAAAATAATTTCACAGTTAACTTTCACTTTTCTTTCACTGGGAAATCTCAATCTCTCACCACTATCTATATAATAATAACTGTTATACACCCATTTTTAACCTTATATATGCTGAAAGCATTATTCCCATAGTGAAAGTATGAAAGCAAAAAGGTATGATGTTATGGGCTCAAACCAGTCACTTACCCATCATCATATATTGATGTTCTCAACTGTATACGAAACCACAACCAAATAAAAATATAAATAGCAACAACTACTGGAGTGTAGGTAGCATAAGAACAGGAGCTGGAAGCACCCCATATGGATGATTTCACATCCAAGTTTATTTTTGTCTCTTTGGATGGAGAAATATCTAGCGATATTATCGATGGTTCGGAATATAAGACGCACTCTCCGTGAAAATAATTAACGACTGTTCCCAATGGGAAAAATGTACACATACAAAATATAATAACCAGACAGTTAAGTAAAATAGGAATATATCTGTCTGATTTCTCTTTAAAATGTTCTAAAAACTTCTTTGCCATTTTGGTTTGATGAACGATAGTCATATGTTGATAGAGGGGTCTATTAATGATGGGGAGCGAAACTATTTTTGGATTCATGTGAATTCGGTCCCTTCCTAACTCGGCCTATTAATACTCTACCCAGGCAGAGTCTGACAAAGTCGGACAAGGCCAAGGACATATGTTAAGACGTCCTTTGTTTGGGCGTAGAACTAGGAAGGGAAATATTTTTTTGAATATGTCCAAGAAGTAAAAAATGAGCAGAAGCTTTTTTACTTTTATACACAAATCAAATAAATGCAAAAAAGCAGCTCACTAACTCAGCCTGTTCTTGACCGAATAGGCTCACATTTAAACAAACTTGCAAAACTTACAACATGTCAATCGTTCAGTGTGTCTAACTTTGTCCTTTAACTTAACATTTCTGCAGTGCGAAAATTACCAATAAATTCGAGAAAAAAAAAAATACCAGAAAGAGCATTTCGCTTTATATAGAATGATTTTTACAAAATATGAATTTCTACTTGTGTGGTAGTCATATTTGAAAACAACGACGGCAGTTGTTTACTCTATTTTCTAGCATTATAGTGGTCACATAAAAGTAAAATAACAATTCTCTCTTTTATTACACAAAATCTTAAAATAATATACAATAGTCCACTTTAATTACTATTATATATGTAGACTCTGTTGGTCGCCATTTTAAATCGTGGACTCTTTCTATGCAATACTTGATTCTTGTAAACACACGATTATCTAGAAGAACAACTGTTGTTTTTAAGTTTATAAAACAAAGAAAATAACATATAATTTATATATAACCTTCATTTCATTAATTATATCATCTTTTTCATTAGTATACTCTAGTTGACTCCTGGGACTAATATATTAGTCCCAGTTGACTCTAATCGACTTCAACATATCTGAGTTGATATTTTTGAACAGGGAAATTGAAATTGCTGATAGTTACAACTATTTAGGGTTAATGTTTAAATATAATGGCAGTTTCAATTTGTCAATAAAAAAACTAGTAGACCAGTCACAGAAAGCATTGTATGAATTGTATTATAAGCTTCGAAATTTACACATTCCATTTGATCTACAACTTCGATTGTTTGATTGTATGATAGTACCTGTCTTACTATATGCTTCAGAAATCTGGGGGTTTGAAAAAATAGATTTGANCAGTATATTACAAATCACTCTGACATACATATAAATTGGCGCTTTAGCGACGAGAATCGTGCTGCATAGTGCTACATCAGTATTGAAAAGATTAGTGTAAACATATTTTATTAATTAATTGTTAGAAATAATACAAAGCACAAATATATAAATACACATACATATTACAAAATCAATTAATTAATGGGATTCGAAAACAAGTTTCGAAAAACTTATATAAATTCGTNTGTTTTTATATATTTATGTTTATTTATATGTATGTATGTGCCTTGTTCTGTAACCAATGTGTATATATTTATATATTTGTCCTCTTGTAGCACGTATACTGTGCCTAAGTTGAAATAAACTTGTCTTGTCTTGTCTTGTCTTGTCTTGGGAATGTAGCAATTGTCGGCTTGTGACTTTAATTGAATGTTAAAATGTAAAAAAAGAAACGATAATTAATAGACAACATATTTTCACTATGAAACTGTACGTATGCAATAAATCATATCAAAATTCAGTATATTACAAATCACTCTGACATACATATAAATTGGCGCTTTAGCGACGAGAATCGTGCTGCATAGTGCTACATCAGTATTGAAAAGATTAGTGTAAACATATTTTATTAATTAATTGTTACAAATAATACAAAGCACAAACATATAAATACACATACATATTACAAAATCAATTAATTAATGGGATTCGAAAACAAGTTTCGAAAAACTTATATAAATTCGTGTCCCTTAAATGCAGTCGTTTATTTCATGAATTAACCCGAAGAATAGAGAACAGAATTACTATATGTGCTAGGTATATGAGTACAAAAAGTAAATATAGGATAAGTGAATCTAAGATGTGAATCTTTTGCTACTTATAATAAATTTCTGGACTGCTAGAAAAATTTCCTTGTTTTGATTGTTAGTAAGGTCTTGTGAGCCAAAAAGGAGAACTTGTACGGATAGGGGAATAAACCGGTTTAGAGGAACTATGCAGCGCTCTCTCAATTCAGTATAGCGAGGACAGATAAGTAAATAATGGTTACTATTCTCGACTAATCCACAAACACAGTTAGGGGAGTTAATAATGTTTTTCCTATGTAAATCAAAGCTAAGGCTGCTACACCCCATGCGTAGTCTGCAGTGCAATATCTGACTTAATCTGTTTCCAACATAATAATAAGGAGATTTTTTAATAATATTAGACTTATAATGGTTCTTTAGACCATGTACAGATGAACTATTTTTTACGTTTTCGGGCAAAGAATTCCATGAACGAACAGTCTGTGGTAGAAAATAATTGGAATATAGTGCAGTACGAGTATTGGAGGAATAATTGAAGAATTACGGGTATTATGAGAATGTATGCTTCGTAAGTCTTGTGGAATGATGTTAGTCAGATATGCTGGAACTAAATTATTCTTCATCTTATAAAACATAATTACTCTATGTTGTTCTCTTCGAACATTTAACCTTTCCCAACCCGTTTCGGAAAAGATTGACAAAGATGGGAAATATATTTTGACATATTTTCTAGCCCGGTCTAAAAAAAATATATTTTTTGTCATTTACGTCATTTACGTCAGCATTTTACAAATCAAATCAAATCAAAATTTTATAGTCATTTGAACCAAGGACGTATATTTAGAAGGATAAGCATCTCGTGATAATCTGGAATTATATCGCGAGGCGTAAGATTTTGACACTTTGGGACCTTCTCTTTGCAGCCTCAAAACAACGGAAATATTATAATCATGGTCACAAAAATTGTTCTGCGAGGACAGTAGATGTTAAACTTCAGGAAAATATTAAATTTGTGAAATTTTGTGCATTACTTTTAAAGCCTTTAGTTCAAAATCGTGGTGCAAATATACGTCCTTGTTTGAACAATTTGTTTATGATAAAGGGATTAACCATAGTTAACCTAATTAAAGATCATTAAGGTGTCACCTATTATACTAACATCTGCCACGCTTGTAATAATCCAATTAAATTTGATTTTTTATTATTAATTATTATAATGGATTGTACTCCTACGGTGATATTGGCTTATTTCGTTTGCTGAAATTTCAGATGATGTCAGATGATAATTCTTTGATTTTTTTATTTTAAATTTTTACAGGACTTTCAGGCCGGCGAATTGCTTTTATTTGCCTCAAAACTAGGACTAATGTGTGTTATATTAGTCCCCGCTCACATTTTCAACTTATTTATATAATGGCAAATAAAAAATACCTTACTTTATAATTTATTCAATTATTTATTTCATTGCCAAATCCTACAAATTAGTAATTTTGTTACCAAAATAATTGCTCGGGCGCTAAATATATGCTCTCGGGCGCTCTATACCGTCTCGGGCGCTCTCGGGTATTTTTTAGTAGGACCCGACTCTGTTTAGTATCACCTCTCTAAACTAGAAAACACGAGGGGACTTTATAAACATAAGTGGATGATATAAATCGGATAATGGTTTTTATGAAATAAAAACGATACGCTAGGCTATGGAATAGCCTTGGATAGAAAATTGCGTGTTTGATTGACAAGGGTGTGGTGGCTCATGATGTATTTGTATACTCAAATCAATACTTGAAGTAAGCCTTTCTCTGTATTTCTTTGTAATTTCTTCTATTGGTCTGCACATGTGATAAAACAGTCACTGATTCGATCAAACCTCTAATTTTTTGCCAAGAGCAACTCAAAGTAGTTTCGTGCTTTTGTTTTTGTTTTTTGTTTTTTCGTTTTTGCATTCTCCTAGGGTAGCTCTTTATTCTACTGCAAAAACGCAATTCTATCTCTTTCCACCTTTCGTTCTCCATTGCCTAAGTACCCGGGCCTAAGTATCTCCGCAAACTATAATCACGCTTTGTTTTACACAATTGAAAAGTCTTTTATATTATTTGTATATTATTGATTATTGCACAATACTTCATCTTTATTTATCAACGTCTGGTTTTAAATTTATACATTTCTGTTCTTATTCTTTTTATCATATCTATATTTATAAATCTGGCTAAGCGATATAGCAATAGCAATACCATCATCCTCTATAAACCTGTTCCCAATACCACCTATAGTAAATGTTTATAATACTTTTCAACTTCCACAAGGAAACAGAAAAATTAAACCCCGCCCCGTTTTATCATGACGAAACTGGACGCCATTTTGATTTTCGAGAATCTGAAATTCCTATTGGTCAATAGTCTTCTGCGCATGCGTTCTCTTCACTGCGCAAGCGTACTCCTCACTTACCCCAAGAACCATCTATATAGCTAGGCTATTCCATAGCCTAGCTAACTACCACCACTCAAAATCCGAAGAATGAGAGCCATTGTTTTAGAGACTTATAAGATTTTAAGCAAGTCAGGTCCAGAATTTTTACATAATATTGTAAAGTTTAAAGTACATTCTTTTAATTTTAGAAGTAGCGAATCTCATCTCTTTGGATCCATAGAGCCTATGTTAAATTTCATTTTTCCATCCCCTGTGCAATCTTTGGACCCATAGGGCGTATGTTAAATTTCATTTTTCCATTCCCCGTGCAATCAACCGTGACTTTTACTTTCAGACCAACTTGCAGGTGTGTGAGAGTAGTGGGACGCAGGGGGACGTTGTTTTCAGTACCGCCATACCCATTCCATAACTTATTTAGTTTTTATGTACTTGCTGTCTTGTTTTGTATTGTAACATTACTTTTTAGACGTCTGTTTCATGTTTTACGAAAGGATATGGAGTAAATGAACATGAGACCATAACACATATGCTAACTCCATCTGCAATAATTTTAATGAGCTGTATGGCCATTTCGGAAATTTATTCCTCATCATGGTATTTTTTTCTATTGTTTTTTTACCCAAATAATCTCCCTCTTCGTATTTTTCCCTAACCCCGTCTTCGTTTTGTGTTACATATTTGTCGTCCATTCTACTTATTCATATTTATTTTTCTTAGTTTTGTATGTTCTCATCCCTCAACTGGCTCTATTTGTCTATTCCTAAGCAGCCGTTACCTTATACTTCTTTAGCATTAACCTCTTTAGAATGCCTATCTCGATAAAACGCAAGGCTCTATATGCGTTACTTCATTGTCATCCGGTATTGTGTGTTGTGTTTCCATTTTCTGTTTTCAATACATGTTTTCACTCGTTACAATGATAAACAACAAACAAATATCAGTTCTGTAGTTTATTTTACATGTACAATGAATATACAAAATTATCTACACTGAGAATAGTCTATCCTTCTGACAGTATCTTCAATCTCATGGTTAGGACCGTGAAGTTGTCCATTACGGGATGGTCTAATCATTCAAAATCCATAAGGTCTAGTGCTGTAGTCGTCAATGGCAACTCTCTTATCTAACACTATCATATAGTCCTTGTCGTGATGTACGGTTAATAATCTTTACTTATCTCTGGCTATCTTGTAATCGTCTTTTACGGTCTTCACGGAATCCCTGTTGTTTTTGATCATATCCTTTATTGTGTCGTAGTTGATCGTTAGGGCGTTCTTGTAGTTAAGGGTGATTCCTCGCACTTTACATATGGTCGTATTTCCTAATATATCGGGTGTGGCTAATTTGTAGGCATAGTTCTTCGGTCCTCCAGTCACGAACTCTGTAATGTTGTTGTTGGGTACTTCGTCCGTAAGATCTCCCAAGTAGTCTCCTAATTCGGGTCTCAATTCTCCAGATCGAGATGTATAAACGATGGAATCGGTGTCGGCGTATAGGGCACGGGGTGCAACTTCTCCAGATAACTGTACAACTTCAGTCTTGCCTGGGCGGTGGTATAAGCGGCAATGGCTACGTTAGTACGCCAAGACTCTTCGACGAACTCGTCTTTATACTGATGTCTCATTTCGACCATCTCTTCGCTGACGAAGTAGATACCCATGAGGAGAATCTGATCACTGATTAACATGTCGAAGTATTCTGCAGGATCACACACGTATTTGATTTAGGGTAGGTTAGATCTTTGGCCGAATTTACCCCAGAAGCTATTCAACATTAATTTGGCTAAAGGTCGTAGTCCCGGGTTCTTTTTAATATTGTTGTAATCGAGAAGTATACCTTCCTTTTCATGGTACTCTCTGTCTTTATGTAGTTATGTCTGTCTTCTTCTGTATGACACCATTCTGGCCACCCACTAGCTTCCTGCTTTATTTTCAAGAAAGTATTCACATACCCGGTAAAGAGTCCTACTGTCTTGGTTGTTGGGTTGTATTGTTTCGTGTTAAGGTGCCACACTTCTTATAGCTGTTGAAGAAAAATAACCATGTTCCATGGCTTTCTTGACATCGTCTATAACCCAAGTTCCGGTCAATGCTCGTTGCTCATCGGTATGCTCACACGGTGTCTGTTGATGAGTTTCGGCACAAGTTTTACACAACGTAAACAGTAACTTGTTATTGGTTTTCGACGGAAGCACTGGGATGTAGAGTCCTCTCGGCGGGATGACTTTACATTTGACGAGTCCTTCATATTGCTGTATATTTGGAAAGTTCTCCGTGAAGATCTCGGGATGTCCCACGGGTACTTTGCCGGTCTTGTTGATGTAGGGATACAGTGAGTTGACGTCTGCATACGAAATGTCCCGGTTCTGTTCATACAGTTTAAATGCTTCGGTACGTCCACCAAAAAGGCGTCTCTTGGTTCTAAGGGAGGAACTATGACATTTTGTTCCACAAATCTTTTCAAGTAGTCGTTTTCTCTGTCGAACTCGCATTCCCATTTGCTAATGTGGGTGTAGCCTTGCTCTTTCAAGTAACGTTTCTTCTCGAAAGTGCGTTGATGAAGATCACCCATAGTCATGCCGTTGACTGGGTTGACTGTACTGGCACTATAACAGTGTAAGCAGCCGTGCCAGAACTTCCCGTTAAACTCCAATACGTATTTCCCGTTTTCGTTCACGTAGTATCTGTCCACTTTATAGGGTCCGATTTGTTTTTCCCCTCCATTTCTTGCATGTTGTATGTTGCCTCCTTCTGTTGCCGATAGGTATTTGATCCATTGCATGGCCTTGATGGAATGATTTTCCTCGTGACGGTATCCTTGAGCTGGAATAATACCGATGGTACCAAGATGGAGAAATTTCTGTCTGAATACCAAGTTGCAAGCGGATGCTATCGTGTTATATTGTTTGTTAGTCCCCGAGGGTATTCACCAGCCCAGTAGTCAGTACTTCGGTGCTGACCCGAAAGCCGATTTATTTTGAACCTTACAATATCTAAAATTTGTAAATTTTGTTTAAAACTAAGGAGTATCTCCCTCACGCAAAGCTCTGTCCTTAGCTGATTTTTTGCTTTACATTTAGATCATATTGGTTATTTGTTCTCTATCAGTTTTTAAACATCTTTGAGTTTATGGTCTTCCAAACGTTTAGATTTTATCTGCATTGAAGAGACATGAGTATCGAAATGCGCATATGCAGAAAATAAATTCACAGTGACTTCGGTATTTAATTATTTGAATGGATCGATTCCTCCCTGTCCGTCGGTGGCTGTCATCACCAGGAACAGCTGTCTTCACGTTAAGCAGGCTCTTCTCAAGATGTCTACGTCCGAGCTGCAGTAACTCAATAGTTCATCTGTGAAATCGAATCGTTGTCGATAATTGGTCTTGAACCATTGTAAAAACGTAGCTCTATTCTAAGGTTTCATGGCGTCTGGGTTGTAGTAGTGTATGTCCGGTAAATGGTCGAGTACGACTGATTGGTTTTCCTTCCTATTAAATAAATGACTAAATACCGAAGTTACTGATAATTCAAATTCTGCATATGCGCATTTCGACAACTTATGTCTCTTCAGTGCAGATACAATCTAAACGTTTGGAAGACCATAAACTCAAAGAATGAGGGAAATATCCTTTCTTCAATTCGTTCAATCCAAACATCTTGGGCAGTTCGGATAAAGCCAAGGGTAAAAAGTTGATTGAGTCTATCATCCGAATGCGACATCCGGGGGCTTCGATGTATGTACATGTTCTTGGTTCCGTTTGCTCTGATCGTTGGCTTCACTCCTTGCTGATACAAATACCCCAGTACAGGTATGGAATCGTAGCCTTTGAAGTTGTTCGCGATGACGGTAGCTCCTTTGTTGTTACCAGATAATAACCATTTGCATAACTGTTCGGTGGTATTGGGTCCGACAAATACCAATTCATTTTTTCCACAAGTCTGACAGAAACTTGTTTCCACAGGTATGATCTCAATATCTTTTGTTCACGGTTCGTCCACAAGTGGTGCACTTGTGGTAGGTAGTGCACGCCAAGTTTCCCGAAGTCGTCGTCTTTTTGTGTAGGTTGAAACATATGATTCCTTTGAAGTAGCGCCAACAGTCTTCACCCGCTATCAAGTCATCTTCGCTCTGGGTATGAACCTTTCTACAGTAGTGGCATACGTTGTTGCATATGTGTTCTTTTTTATGATCGCACGCCTTTTGGCAGTCGGTACAGAAGTAGACGCGACCAAGAATGCAGCCATACATAGTAATGACGTCGTAGTGGTTGTCGTAAATAGATTTTCTTCTCAGCTTTAGGTCCATGATATATGATTCCGTTGAAATGGTCTCTGGATATTACATGTATTTGATGATCCGGTAGAATGGATTGGAATCGTTTGATTTCGTCAATGCCGCACTGTTGTACTCCCTCTCTGTTGTGTAGTTTTAATGCCAATTCCTTCTGGATGTATTTTCCCTGTTTGATAGAAATCCATTGATCGTGTCCGGTAATTTTGGCTATTGCCGTAACGATTCCTCTGGCACAGCATAGGTCGCCTTTGTTTTTTATCTGGATAATACATCTTTTTTCCTTCAGGAATCTCTCGGTGTCGACATATGTACACCCTTTTCTGGTACCACCTACGGGAAGACGGACATGTGCGATCTCGATTCTCAAACTTTCGTTTAACACAAACTGTCCGTTGGACTGTAACACTCGATCAATTTCATCTAATAGTAGGTCACCTGTCACCTGACCACTTTGCATAAAAGGTAGTCTGATCGGAAAATCTAAATCTGGACACTCCATGGTAACTTGTACCATGTCTTCCTTCTGCATTTTCTCAGTCACCTTCACCAAAATAGAGTTGAATATTTTTTGTAATGATTTCAGTATATCTGGAACATTCTGAACGTTCAATTCCTTGAACGTGACTCTGTACTCTGTCGATTCGGTGTTGAATCTTGGTATCATTTTCCCGCTTTGTTTAGTGATGGTATATTACTGTTCGGGTTGAATGATGTCTATGCTGGGTTCTCTAGGCATCCCTGCACCAATCTGGTGTTTCTGTTTCAAATGGTGTACAAGCCTTCATTTCTTCTGTACACAAGTCCACACACATTACACTGATGAAGGGTTGGATTGTTGTGTTTCTTCTCGTGTCTTTTTAAATTATCACGGTTAGTAAAACGTTTTTCACATATTCTGCACGTAAAGGTATTGTGATGTTTATTCTGTCGGTGATGCCCCATCAACTGACTTTTCTTGACAAAGGTTTCCTGACAATATCCACATGAATGCATATGTAAAAAGATAACACACATTACTTTTTAGTTATGTATTATTGATTATTATTTAATTTTGTATTATTGATTACTTATTTAATTCGGTATTATTGATTACTTATTTGGTTTCAATAACTAATTTATCTGTCAATTAAACTCTAAATTTAAAACTTCATATTCGGCTTTTATTGTCATTTAAATTAATTATAATAAGTTCACTTACCTTTATTCTGTTAACTTCAGGGATCGTCTGTTCAATTCGGCTGTTAGTTGCAGAATGAGAAAGTTGCTGGATGCGTCTGATTTTATACAGGTAGACGTGTTGTAAAGACAGTTCTCATTGGTCGGTTATTTTTGTTACGGGCTTTGTGATTGGTCGATTATTCTGTGTTCTGATTGGCAGGATTTATCAAAAAGTCGGCGTCTGATTGGTTGAATTTCATGCAATTTGATTAGTCGGTTCATTTCTCTATTGTTATGTTTCTTTTAATAGATCGAATATTCCAGAAGATGATGCAATCGATCGATGGCGTTAATTATTTTCCAAGTGTACGGATCGATGATTCTATTGAATTATGCTGACGTGAATCATAATAGGAGTGTTTCATCTATTTTATGCTTGGCATATTTAATATTTTTTATGAATTGAATTATCAATGAGATGTCATTATGTGTTAGATGCATTGATTTTCATAACTTTTCTTCAATGTTCACCACAATTGACACATTTGTAGCGCATTTTGAATTCCACTGAAACAATTTTCTAACATGGTTCGTTTATTTTCATTTTAGTTTAACATTTTTGTAGCTATTTTGCATTTTCACTTTGCAATTTTCTAATTTTTATCACACACGTCTTGTTTATTTCATGTTCGTTAAACAATTTTATAACTATTTTGTTTAGTGTGTTTTAAACATTTTGTACGTATTTTTCCATTTAATTTCCATTTTAACTTTTATCACATCTGTTTTGTTATTTTGGGGTTTTAGTGAATATATTTTGCTTTTGTTTAATGTTTTTGTGCAAATTTTTGTTTCAGCTAAGGTTTTTGTAATATTTCTTTAAAGTTTTACTTAAAAATGGTGTAAATTTTGTTTTACTTTAACGTTTTTGCATGAATTCTTCTAATTGTATTGTTAATTTTGTAACAGTTTTCGTGTTAATTGTGTTTTTTGCTTTAATTTTGTGCGTTTTTCTAGGTAATTTCAGGTTTCTGTTGCGGCGACCCTATTTTAAATCTGTGCGGCGGGGAAATTGACGCTTTTAGCGTTTCTACGGCGGTTAAATTGACGCTTTAAGCATTTTTGCGGCGGTGAAACCTATATTTCTTCTGTGCAGCGGTGAAATTGACGCTCTTGGCGTTTAAAATCGAGAATTGCTGGATTTTTTTTCTTGATATGTTCAGTTTTGTACGGTGGATAAGCGGCTTTTGCTGCTGCTGGGGTGTTTGTGATATTGCTGCTGCTGCTGCTGGGGTGTTTAGGATATTGCTGATGCTGCTGCTGTTGCTTGCAGCTGTGGAATATTGCTGCTGTCTGGGGTTTGGAATTTTTACTTTTCCTATTGGGAAGGGTTTTATCGTGACGTGGTTCAAGGGATCATAAGAAAAACAAAGTCATTATTAATTTCATAGTTTATTTTCTCCGTCATGAGACAGACACGGGTCGGAGATCCACGTGCAGTCTTTACATTGTATCTTGAATTAAAGTCCATTCATCTGGATGTTGATGTCCTCTGCATCTTCTTCATTCGGGATTTGTACTGTTTCAAAGAAGTTGTTCATTGGTTTGCTGGGTACGATCTTCAGTGTGATGGTATAGCCATTCATGTTGTTGGGTTGGACTGGAGCGTCTTCTCTACTTTGATGTTTGGTACGTTGATGACGTAGTACATTATACTTTCTACTTAATATCTGTCCAGATTCTTCACAAGGAAATGAAAGGGTTCTTGAACCTATGTGTATTGATGAGTCGTTGGAGATTGTCTTTTCGACTAAAGGTTTGATGGCATATTCCACAATTCGGTCTTAGTGGTTGACTTCTCCTCTCAGTCTGACAATAAGGGGCAGTTCTAGACATCTTATAGAGTCTTGCTGTTTTCAATCGTCTCAGTGGTTGAGTTTTTCTTTCAGTATTGTGGTAAGGGGCAGATCTAGATATCTTGTAGAGTTTGGCTGTTTTTATTGGGTACCTCTGTTCAGTTCCTGGAATTTAATTATGTCTCACTGTAAGGGTAAAGCCTCGCTTCGTTTTACGTCTGTTCAGTCCGAATGTTAGAAGCAGAATGGGAACTTAAGTCGTTGTAGCTTGTTACATAGGCGGCTTGAGTTGATTGACCCACTGTAAAAATTTGGGGACTCCCTAAAAGCCATACCATAAGAAATAGGACTTCGTAAATTCCTACCATTGGATTTAGAATGACAAAGATACCCAGAAAACATATATCACACAACTATTTAAGTATATTTTGAAAAATTCACTAAATGACCCTCTTAGCACCCATACTATTAGAGATAGGGCTTGATTAATTTCACAATTTGCTTAAGAATGACAAAGCTATCCCGAAAACATATACTAGTATAACATATCTTTAGCATTAGACTTAGGAAAAATTGAACTTTGGGGCTTTGGGAATGGGAAAGGGAAAGGGAAACTCGACGTGCACTACCTACTACAAGTGCACCACTTGTGGACAAACGGTGAACAAAAGATATGGAGATCATACCTGTGGAAACACTTACTGCCAGACCTGTAAAGATTTCTGCCCATCAGGACATCAGTGCTACATGTTACCTGCTAATACCAAGGATGGACAAAAGAAACAGACTTTTATTTTCTTTGACTTTGAATGCACTCAAGACGCCATGATACAATGCAACCAAGGATACAATCCAGACGACAACGGCAAATGCGCCAATTGCAAATCCATGAAGTGTGGAGCCTCCGTGCACCAGCCTAATCTGTGTGTGGTACACTAAGTCTGTTTAGCATGCATGAATCGAAACGTCGATAAAAGCAGTTTCTGTCAGACTTGTGGAAAAAATGAATTGGTATTTGTCAGACCCATTACCACCGAACAGTTTTGCAAATGGTTATTATCTGGAAACAACAAAGGAGCTACGTCATCGCACACAACTTCAAATGCTACGATTCCATACCTGTACTAGGGTATTTGTATCGGCAAGGAGTGAAGCCAACGATCAGAGCAAACGGAACCAAGAACATGTGCATGTCGCATTCGGATGATAGACTCAATCAACTTTTAACCCTTGGCTTTAGCCGAACTGCCCAAGATGTTGGATTGACCGAATCGAAGGAAGGATATTTCTCTCATTTACTTAATAGGAAGGAAAAACCAATCAGCGTACTCGACCATTTACCGGACATACACTACTACAACCCAGACGCCATGAAACCTGAGAATATAGCTACGTTTTTTACAATGGTACCAGACAAATTACCGACAACGATTCGATTTCACAGATGAACTATTGAGTTACTGCAGCTCAGACGTAGACATCTTGAGAAGAGCCTGCTTAACGTTAAGACAGCTGTTCCTGGAGATGACAGCCACCGACGGACAGGGAGGAATCGATCCATTCAAACAATGTATCACGATAGCATCCGCTTGCAACTTGGTATTCAGACAGAAATTTCCCCAGCCTGGTACAATCGTTATTATTCCAGCTGATGGATACCGTCTAGAGGAAAATCATTCCATGAAAGCCATGCAATGGATCAAATACCCATCGGCAACAGAAGGAGTCAACATACAACATGCAAGAAATGGAGGGGAAAAACAAATCGGACCCTATAAAGTGGACAGATACTACGTGAACGAAAACGGGAAATGCGTATTGGAGTTTAACGGGAAGTTCTGGCACGGCTGCTTACACTGTTACAGTGCCAGTACAGTCAACCCAGTCAACGGCATGACTATGGGTGATCTTCATCAACGCACTTTCGAGAAGAAACGTTACTTGAAAGAGCACGGCTACACCTACATTGGCAAATGGGAATGTGAGTTCGACCGAGAAGTTCAAGAAAACGACTACTTGAAAAGATTTGTGGAACAAAATGTCATAGTTCCTCCCTTAGAACAAATAGGCGCCTTTTTTTGGTGGACGTAACGAAGCATTTAAACTGTATGAACAGAACCAGGACATATCGTATGCAGACGTCACCTCACTGTATCCCTACATCAACAAGACCGGCAAAATACCCAGGGGACATCCCGAAATCATCACGGAAAACTGCCAGAATATACAGCAATACGAAGGACTCATCAAATGTAAAGTCATCCCCCCGAGAGGACTCTACATCCCAGTGCTTCCGTCGAAAACCAATAACAAGTTACTGTTTACGTTGTGTAAAACTTGTGCCGAAACTCATCAACAGACACCGTGTGAGCATACCGATGAGCAACGAGCATTGACCAGAACTTGGGTTATAGACGAAGTCAAGAAAGGCATGGAACAACAGCTATACGTAGTGTGGCACTTTAACACGGAACAATACAACCCAACAATCAAGACAGTATGTGAATACTTTCTTGAAAATGAAGCAGGAAGCTAGTGAGTGGCCAGAATGGTGTCATACAGAAGAAGACAGACATAACTACATACAGACAGAGAGTACCATGAAAAGGAAGGCATACTTCTCGATTACAACAATATTAAAAAGAACCCGGGACTACGAGCTTTAGCCAAATAAATGTTGAATAGCTTCTGGGGTAAATTCGGCCAAAAATCTAACCTACCCCAAATCAAATACGTGTGTGATCCTGCAGAATACTTCGATATGTTAATCAGCGATCAGATTCTCCTCATGGGTATCTATTTCGTCAGCGAAGAAACGGTAGAAATGAGATATCAGTATAAAGACGAGTTCGTCGAAGAGTCTGGATGCACTAGCGTAGCCATTGCCGCTTATACCACAGCCCAGGAAGGACTGAAGTTGTACGGTTATCTGTAGAAGTTGCACACCCGCGCCCTATACGCCGACACCGATTCCATCGTTTACCACATCTCGATCTGGAGAATGGAGACCCGAATTAGGAGACTACTTGGGAGATCTTACGGACGAAGTACCCGACAACAAGATTACAGAATTCGTGACTGGACGACCGAAGAACTATGCCTACATATTAGTCACACCCGATAGATTAGGAAATATGACCATATGTAAAGTGCGAGGAATCATCCTTAACTACAAGAACGCCCTCACGATCAACTATGACACAATAAAGGATATGATCACAAACAACAGGGATTCCGTGAAGACCGTAAAAGACGATTACAAGATAGCCATAAGTAAAGATTATTAACCGTACATCATGACAAAGACTACAGGATCGTATTAGATAAAAGAGTTACCATGGACGAGTACAGCACTAGACCTTATGGATTTTGAAAGATTAGACTATCCCGTAATGGACAACTTCACTGTTCTAACCATGAGATTGATGATCCTGTCAGAAGGATAGACTATTCTCAGTGTAGATAATTTTGTATATTCATTGTATATGTAAAATAAAATACAGAACTGATATTTGTTTGTTGTTTATCATTGTAACGAGTGAAACATGTATTGAAAACAGAAAATGGAAACACAACACACAATACCGGATGACAGTGAAGTAACACATATAGAGCCTTGGGTTTTATCGATATAGACATTCTAAAGAGGTTAATGCTAAAGAAGTATAAGGTAACGGCTGGTTAGGAATAGACAAATAGAGCCAGTTGAGGGATGAGAACATACAAAACTAAGAAAAATATTCTGGTAGTGCTAGTGCTGCTCTCCGTGTGCTTCGTTTTGCTTATAATTTGTAAAATTTTGTGTGCAAGTGCTACATATGTTTTTATATTTGTATGTGTGAGTTATGTTTTAATTTATTACCTAATTACAAGGTTCTATCTTATTTATGGAATATGGAATAAATACATATTTTTTTACTATTTTCATTTCACTGACCCCATGATGACCTTTAATCAAGCATTTTGAATCATTTTAAGCACTTTAATGATCTTTAATCAAATAATAACATAGGCATGAAGTTGAAGTTGATTATGCTGTAACTTTTAAGAGTAGCACTTGACTGCTCTTGAGGATTTTTTTTACTTTGCTGCTTGAAGATTTTTCAAAGAATTGAGAGAACAAGGTATTTGACTGACTATTGTTACATTGAAACTACCAATTTTAAAATATTACTTCAAAATTCTGTCTGTTTTTTTTTTTTGTTTTTTTGTTTTTGCTCTCCCAAATTCATATTTGTCTACACCAAAGAGACATTAGTTCATCTGTAGAATTCTAATTAACTGTGATAATGGAATTCCTTTCCTTCATGCCATAAAGTTCAACTTCAGATAAGTTGAAAGAAAGAGAAAATAAGCGTGATCATTTGGATAAACTTCATTTAAATTTTTAATGTAACAGATAATCTTGACTAATGGTGAAAACTTTAGTGATCTGAAGTGCACATGTACACAAATGAAAATACTAAAATTGAAGTTTATTTTTCTTCAGGTTACCATTTGGACAAAATCTGTATTTTAAGGGTAAACAAAGTCAAAACATTTAAGGGGAACAATAAAACAGATACATGTACATGAATATCCAACAATGAACAAATTGGGTAATAAAACAGTTATTAAACAAGTTTAAATGCAATAGACCATAATATTTATCCTTTGGTAATGGGAATGATCAAGTGTTCTATATCATTGGCCGTTGGCCTCGTGCAATAGAACACTTGACCATTCCTATTAGGTCTATTGCATCCAACCAATTTAAATAACTATAGAATATCTATCAGTCGATGTAAGAGACCATTTTGGCTCATGTCTTATCGTTACATTATATATATTTTATCCGACTATAGGCGCACATAAAAAAATTCTTACTTACTTATTTCTTTAAAAAGGAACAGTGACACGCCGACAGTATATATAAAATTCTCTATAGAAAAAAAATTGTGACGATGGTCACATTGTTTTTTATTTACGTTTTTATAAATGGAGTACTTTGGGTTTTAGTAATATTGTAGTGTTATTAACTGTCTATTTCTGTATTGACCTGTATCGACAAACAGGAAGTATATGAGCGACCGACTTAAAAGGAGAGACAATTAGAAACAAGTAATCATATCAAAGCTTCAGACCAAATATCAAATCATTACTACACAAGTAAGCTCAACCTGGTAAATCCTTGACGAAACAGTTCAATGTATTGCTATATATTAATGAAAAATAACTGAAGTTATTTGCAACGATGCAACGCACCATACTCCTCATCATATCAAAGCTTCAGACCAATTATACTAAATACAAAAGCTGAGAAATCCTTGACTACAGATTTTCCGGACCCTCGGACTAATTGACAGACGGACAATGGTAAAACGACACACACTCTCTCATACGTAGCAGGGGTATAAAAACCACGAAAGAAGATTATGTGTTGTGTAAACAGCTCTTTAAGAGTACTTACTAGTATTAAATTAAACAATTAGAACCATTTGAATTTTTTTTATAAACTTTCTTGATATTTGGGTTATTGGATTTGGTTTGTTTCCATTGATTTATTCACTTTTTTACCTTTTCGGGGCCATTTAGGGCTTACTATATGGTGTGAGGTTCCTCACTGTGTTGAAGACCATATGGTGACCCCTAGATGTTTTGTTTTTGTCTTTTTAACCTGGATATGGGATGTTGTCTCCTTGACATTTACCCCATTTCCTTTCTTTTTCATATTTGAACATTTTTAGAATATGTTTTCAAAGGATTCTGGCACCGGAGAGAAAAAAACGAAGACCAAGGTTTGGGCGTGCAGTAGGATGATCAGAAAGAAAGACCAAATACCGAGGAACAGTTGGCACCTTCTAAATATAGACAACTATGAGATGAAGAGTGTAAAGAAGAGCGGTCATGAGTACTAAGACATTGTAATAGTGATTTGAGGTGCGGCAGATTTACGTCCGATGAGGGAAAATTCTCATAAAAAAATTAGATGCCGAGGAAATGGCAGACGAGATGGGTAGTCAGTATAGGCCTTGGGTAAGCATGGTAAGGTCTTTCACTAAATGGGATCGCAGATTGACGTAGATGATAATTTTCGTCATAGTAGCCCATCCAACAAATATCGCAGGAGCATCGTCTAGGGACTAGGGATTTATATGTTTTGCTAATCGCACGATACATCTTTTTCTTCTTTACTACTCGGTGTGAAACAAAGACAGGACACCATCACCAGTCAGGGTAAACCCTATGGTACCACTGGTCAGCTGGTCAGCGGTAGACTGCCCACATAACAACCCAGGGCGATGGAGACGAACTTATCCACACGTTTATAGATTTTCAAGGTATGCTCATATCTCCGGATTTCTGTGTTGAGCCCCTCTTCCAGCATGATGCATGATTGGTATCTCCTTTGTCATTCATTTATCTAAAGAGCATGCCGAACAGTGACTTTTTGAACCTAGAACCAATCCAGATTCATCGTAGAAATACTGTTTAAGCTTAATGCACATCCCGTCGCTTTGGATGATGCCAGCATTAGATGGTTTGAGGTAACCTTGTCACTGGCTTTTATCGTGCAGACACACCCACGAAGCTTCAAGCATATCACAGGCCTTGTAACTTTGGAAATGGCGGTACTACCCAATCCTCTCTAACCAGACACTCCGAGGGCCGGTAGTATGGTTCTCACCGCCAGTAAGGATAGCATGGGGAGGAAACGACATACATTCTACATGTTTTATCTAAAACTGATCAATGACGATTGCTCGTCCTCGGGGTCATGGGAGATAGACTAGATTCTTCGGATTTCAGAGGATTTTCATGAAGGGATCGACACCCGGGAAGAAGCTGTGGATGGTGGACGGTTGGGAGCCATTTTTGTAACTACTATGAATCATGTCATTGTTTGATTAGTTCTGGACTCATCTGGAAGCTCTCCGTGATGGTTCTACGAACACAAAACGATGATTACAAGTCCTGGATAGTATTTTCTCCAGGATAGCTTCTGACAGTGTTTGTTTGGTCATAAACCAGTAGCGGTCTGAAAGTTAATGAAATGCAAAAGAACACCTCCCGAATCGTATAATAAATTGAGTGCTGTTCATAATTAAAAATAAAGAATATACTTCAGTAATCGATCTTAAAAGAAGGCAATATGGATGTGATATTCGAGGAAAAACTCGGGGTAAACAGGAAGAATGCAACAGTTTTGTTCCCTTACAAGAACCAACCAAATTTAAATTAGAACTCCGCACTTGCTCCCCCTTTTCTGACTTATCGCGGCCTACACCGCAACAAGTCAGAAAAGAGGGAGCAAGTGCGGAGATCTAATTTTAATTAGATTACTCCAAGAACCAGATGGACCATTTAAGAATCAATCTTGCTCTGTTTGACATAAAAAGTGCCATAGGTCAGATGGCAACAAGTGTAGATCTTACGGTGAAAGGGAACCCTGTAAAAGTTGAAAATTTTGTAAACTACAAGATAACAACAAAATCAAGATCAGCAGAATGAAGAGGAAAGAAAATCCAGGACGTGACATTAAAAAATGAACTTAAGAAAATCCAATCACTTAGGGAAAGATCAATCACTTTCTTTATGTTCAGTATGATACCATGTTTGATGGCAACTAATTCGAGAAAATATTAAAATGTTTCATTGCTAATGAGGCATTTACTGATGCGAATATATAATTTCTGTCCATCACCCCCTCCCCTTGATATTATTCAATTCCACAAATCTCTATAAATCATTATTGACTTTAAAAGGAAAGCTTCTTAAACGTAAGAAAGAGTCAAAACAATCTTGTGTCCCACAGTATGCACTAACACAGATCAATCAGCATCAGATAATGTACAAACTTCTAAACAAATATTCCACCAGCATTATCCGTACGATCATCCCATAAATTTTTAGTACACACCATACATGTACACTTATCAAGGATATACACAGCCTCCACTTGTAACTACAACAAGAATTCTATGATGTTTTATAATTTATAACTTAAGTTTTAATAAACCATGTAAAGTTGTTGATGATAAACGGTTTAAATGTCAATGATGTATAAATATTTTGGAAAAGTAAACTAAATCTGAAAAAAAGCACAAAGTATGTTCTATTTGTTATAAATGTCAGTAAGAGACAATGTTAACTAGTAAAATACATACAACATTATGTCAAACTTAGAAAAAAATTGTCCACATTTTTGTCCTTTCCCAAGACAGAAACAGAAAATCGCGAAAATTAATCTCCGCGAACTTCACAAGAGGGGACAAAACGCGAAATAAAATATCCGCGAAAATAAGTTGGTTAACAGTAAGTCAATGAAAAACTACCAAATGAACATACATTTTAAATGTTTAAAATAGGGTCATAATAAAAGAAATTCCTAGAATGTCACCCCAATTGCCCAGATTTTTTTTATCCATAAAACATGCTCAGATTTTTTGCTCATTTTCTTAAAAAAGTATTTGCTCGAATTTGTTTTTAAATAAAGATAAACAACTGTCTACCCACCAATATTTTTCGGAAGATCGGATGAGAATCCAAGAATTTTACGAGACAATGGCCTGGTTTAGCAATGCAGAAGGCCAACTGTCAAAGAACAAGATTCGGTAAGGGCCTTTTTTGGCCCACAAATTCCCTCATTTTTGAAAATCTGTGAAGACCTTTTTGTTAGATCTTTGTGATAAAGTAAAAAAGTTGCATTTAATAAATTCATGTTCATTTTGCAAAAAAATCTACTTGGATACTAGAAATAAGTCCGCAAAATTAGCCCAAAAAGGCATAATTTTCAAAATTGTGGAATGTTTGTCATTTTTGGAGGGTATTTGAATTAAACGGAAGTGGACAACTAAATGTACACTCAAATTATTTATACACTAGTTGTAATTTTCCATATTACATATTTTATATATAAAGGTTGTTAGTGTACACATGGTTGACCAATGTTAAATACACCAAAAAGATCCCCAAAATCCAGCCTTTTTTAGCCCTTTGCTAGGATTTTCTCCATCTATGCTATGTTTGGTTGGCTTATTTAACCAAAGCTGTTGAATTCTTTCCCAAAAAAACCAAAATGAATCGAGTTAAGTAGACATTATAGAGCTTGAGAACCATCACAGATCTTTCTTTAGCTTTTCTTCAATTTTGGAGCCAAAATGTTGCCTTATCGAACCTACTCCATGCTCTTATTTGTGTTGAGCATCCCTAAGAGTGATTGTTTGAGTATTTTCAATCCCCTCTCTTGTTTGTGAAGTTTTTAGTTTTTATGAATGAGCCCCGGTTTATTTGCAGTCTTGTTTTTAAGACATATGATACCAACGACCATGTGAGCTATTGTCATTACTTGTCTTCCATCTCAGTCGATCTAATTTCTTTTAAAAATTGTCGACTCCAAGACCTCAAAAATGGATTGCTTCGAAACTTTTGTATACTTACCTTTACAATGTCATCTACCAAGTTTTCTTTATGTTATCCATTTTTTCTTTCAAAATAATTTATGGTTGTCATTGCTAATATTAGAACAGGATATATCCAATACAGCTTTTGGCTTACAAATAAAAAAAAAGTACTTGTATAACAAATACAGTAAAACTTAAATTATCATCTCTCTTAGGTACTAAATACTCATAAGAAAACGTCCTTATTTAACGAACTCTCATAGGGGTAAGTCCCTCTAAGGTATCAAATTTGATGGAAGCTTGGAGATTTCATTAAAATCCTGAAAACTTTGAGAACAGCAGAAAAATTTAACATTGCAAAAATGGCCACCTCACAAATGATAGAGATCAAATTTACATTCAAATTAAAAAAAATTACCACAAAGCCAAAACCATAAAAAGAATAATCTCCTTGAGATATAAAAATTGCCGATTTTAGCTTTTTTTTAAACTCTGGCCAGCACCTTAAAATTGTGATATATATAAAATATTAAATGCACTATAACAATATGCAAAATGAAGAAAAACAATAAAACAACGGCAGTAGAATACCAAAGGAACAAAGGAGTGAAATTTACAAAAATCGAAGTCCAAAGACACAGCCAAAACGAGAACACAGAAAACAATGACATTAGACACAAAACAGTGATGTTAGACAGATACAAAGCACAGAATCAGAAATTACAACATTCAAAACAAAGGCACTCACAGTGTGAACTCCAGTAAAACTGAGAGTGACATCAGGTGCTCCGGAAGGGTAAGCATGTCCTGCTCTGCTAACAGCACCCGTCACACTGTAAGTGAGAAAAATATGTTTTTGAAAGATCTGTAATGTAGCTGATTGGTTATCGCCATTTTCTTACCCTCAGACAAAACCAATTAAAAACCAAGGTACGTGTTACTTCTCTAACCCTCAAACAGTACCCAGGTTAAATTTTGAAAAAGGTTGTTGCAATTGATTAAGTGTTCAAACATGGACAAGGACAGATCAGTACCACAAACATTAGTAACGAAGACAAAACTAAAATTTGACAAGACAACACCAAAAACTAAAGCACTGACAGTGTGAACTCCCGTAAAAACCGAGAGCGACATCAGGTGGTCCAGAAGGGTAAGCACGTCTTGCTCTGTTAACATCACCCGTCACACTGTGAGTGATTCAATCCGGGAAAATGTCAAAGTCGGTAGTCAAATCCGGGAAGACGTGAATCTAGCTGAAAATGTCCACTTTCATTTGGGATACTGACACGTCATATCTTTCAATGATGTTATGGTGACGGCCATAGAATTTCTTGAGGGATGAAATTATAAACTTTTACAAGTTTTCGGTTGTTGGACTTCCAAATGCTTTGGTTTTATCTGCACTGATGAGACATAAGTTGTCGAAATACGCATATGCAGAAAAATAAATTTGACGGTAACTTCGGTATTTTGTTATCTATTACCACTGGGCCGATGCCTCTGCTGGTGGACTGTTAGTCCCCGAGGGTATTCACCAACCCAGTAGTCAGTTCTTCGGTGCTGACCCGAAAACCGATTTATTGAAACCTTCAATAATTTTGTTTAAAACTAAGGAGTATCTCCCTCATGCATAGCTCTGTCCTTAGCTGAATTTTGGCTTTTCTATTTAGACCCTTTTGTTATTTGTTCTCAATCAGCTTTTACAAGTTTTCGGTTGTTGGACTTCCAAATGTTTTGGTTTTATCTGCACTGATGAGACAATAAGTTGTCGAAATGCGTATATGCAGAAAAATAAATTTGACGGTAACTTCGGTATTTTGTTATTTATTACCACTGGGCCGATGCCTCTGCTGGAGGACTGTTAGTCCCCGAGGGTATTCACCAACCCAGTAGTCAGTTCTTCGGTGCTGACCCGAAAACCGATTTATTGAAACCTTCAATATCTAAATTTAACAAATCTTGTTTAAAACTAAGGAGTATCTCCCTCATGCATAGCTCTGTCCTTAGCTGAATTTTGGCTTTTCTATTTAGACCCTTTTTGTTATTTGTTCTCAATCAGCTTTTACAAGTTTTCGGTTGTTGGACTTCGAAATGTTTTGGTTTTATCTGCACTGATGAGACATAAGATGTCGAAATGCGCATATGCAGAAAAATAAATTTTTGACGGTAACTTCGGTATTTTGTTATTTATTAACATAGGTTGAACAAATCCCTGACTAAGCAGCTTTTGGGACAGTGTTTTTGCTCTGTTAAAAAAATCATTGTACAAACTACACGCTCGGCAGTAACGAATCAATTGTGAAATGTACACTCCATAGGCTTGAGAGGTAGGTATATTGCTGCTAAGAAAGGGAAAGTTCACATTGGGTAATTAAAATGATCACGCTTGTAATATAGCTTAGATTTGAAACGTCCGTCTTCGTCAATATACAATAAAAGATCTAGGTAAAAGCGTTGGCACATTGCTTGGTTTTACCACATATTTGTAGACACCTTGTCTCATGTGCACATCCTTTCATTATCAATTCAGCTCTTCAAGATCTAATAGTAATTATCAAAGGGGGTAATGATAACATTACCGAACAGAGTGGTCAAAAGCTGAAGTCCATGAGACAAAAAGACAAATCAGGTGGAAACCACCAGCAAAATTGTCGACCGCAATGGTCATGACTTGGTACAGGCATTTTAAAAGAAACAGTGGATTAAACCGGTTTTATGGCAAGCCAAAACTCCCCTTCCTTTGCGGTAAGTCCAGTAGCGATTCAACACCAATTGCCATTGAAAGGTCGTAGACATTTACAAGAAATGATCATCCCAGTATTAAGTAAAGAAAGAATCTTGATTCTGCTGTAAATGGCTGTTTCCCGTGTAAAATAGTCTAAAGAACACAGGGTCGCGTGAAGCTGTCTTAAGCGGGTAAACTTCCAATACAACGTTCCGATTTGTTCGACGTCATTATTGTTACCATGACAAACTCCGTGAATTATTTGACGTCACAGCTACTTTCCTTGAGTTTGTTCGTTGTAATTTACGGAAGAAATAGGTTCTTACACTCGACTGAAATCTATACGAGACCATATTAAAGATCGGGATATCTTCCACTTACTTGAGGAATTCTACGTCTTTTTCCCTCGTTACACTCGGGGAAAAAGACGGAATTTCTCACATTTGTGGAAGATATCCCTTATCTTTAATATGGTCTGGTATAAGATACTATTAATCTTTCGACGTTTGACATTGTAAAACTGCATATAAGAGTTATTTCCTAGTTCATATAAAACAGGTCAAAGGACCTGAACTGAACATAAATTCAACTTTGAAGTTATACATTACAGCTCATCCTCTATGTGTCCTCTGTCCTGTCAATGACCTGGTGGACTGCTGGCTAAAAATATAGGTAGCCGAGGTAAAACTTAAGGCACTGCATTTTTTCTGTTAATTGTTGGTTATCACTGGTAAATGAAGGAAGAGACATATGTATGATCGAGGGAAAGAGAAAAGTCCCAAATTCAATGGATATAATGTTGTTCTGGCTTTATTTGAAGAAAAATAAAATATATAATGCTGCGAAGCGGTTCACAATAAAACAAACTTATACAATAAGATATATTGGTCGACTGCAATGAGAGGTAAAAACATACAGATGCAATATTCAATACATAGATATGATCCAACCAGCATTTGAATTTATTTCTAAGGTACAAAAAACAAGTACTAAAGCTGATTTTTTTAACAACAATTCTTCAACCAATTAAATATACTTTAATAAAAGTATAATAAATAGCATTATATGGAAATGTTTTAAAAAGTTTTTAAGAAGAGTTGATTTTAAAGCCACAAATCTCCAACTAAATCAAAACAAATTACAGCAAATTTTGTGTTATGTAGTATAAGCTAATATAAATAACAAAATACCGAAGTTACTGGGAATTTATTTTTTGCATATGCGCATTTCGACAAATTATGTCTCTTCAGTGGAGATAAAGTCAAAACATTTGGAAATCCATAAACCGAAATGTGTGTAAAAGCTGATAGAGAACAAATTACCAATATGGTCTAAAAAGGAAAGCCCAAATCAGCTAAGGACAGAGCTTTGCAAGAGGGAGTTACTCTTTAGGTTTAGACAAAATTTTCTCATATTAAGACATTGCAAGTTTTCAGATAAAATCGGTTTTCGGGCCAGCATCGAAGTACTGGCTACTGGGTTGGTGAATACCCTCGGAGACTAACAGCCCAACAGCAGTGGCATCGGTAATAATAACAAAATACCGAAGTAACGGAGAATTTAATTTCTGTATATATGAAATGGCAAAATATTGTCTATATGTACTATTACGCACGAACACATGGTAAGACATTAACAAACAATACAGGATACTAATGCTGCATGTAATATTTGCTATAATTGCTTCGGTGTATGATACAAATGCATTCAAAACAACATTAAAAAAAAATTAGCGACTACTGAAAAATGTACACTTGCCGAAAATGTTGTCTGACGGAATACTGTAACTGCCTATTAATACTTATGAAATTGAAATGTCAAACGAATAATCCAAAGACAATGGCAACATTCTAAAAACAAAGAAACAAAGACACAACTTGAGTATGGCACAGAAAAGAAAAATGAAGGCAAATAAACAACACGTACCCAATGAACAACCAATGGTGAGATCAGGTGTACCGGAAGATAAGCACCTCCTGCTTTTTATAAGGCTCTATAAGACACACCCGTGTTGAAGATGTCGAATCCGGGAATCAACAATTGAGCTTTTAAAGGGAAAGATATCTTGTCATCTGGGAAACATATATCCCCTAGCGGTCCACAAGATAGGGATGTCGACCGTAAAACTTCTGGAGTGATGACTTCAAGTTATGAGTAACATACCCTTGCTTAAGTAGCCTTTTTGTAAGCAAAAAGCTTAAAATGTGGAAACAAGAAGGCTAATAGAGATGGAAAGATTATTTGTAAGTAGCCTTTTTGTAAGCAAAAAGCTTAAAATGTGGAAACAAGAAGGCTAATAGAGATGGAAAGATTATTTGTGAGCAACCGGCCTCTATCAAGTAAGTCATTGTATCGATCACAGGCCCTTGAGTAGCGAATGAGCTGGGAGATGTAAACTTCAAATGTTCAACAAATTTGTTTCCTAAAATAGCGCTTATCAGTTTGTCAAAATCTGCATAAATATACGTGAATTTTGTATATTTCCTTTATTAATTTTGAAAAAAAAATAGCACTGACTGGTTAAAAATGATTATTTTCGATTTCAATTTACCATAGAATACACTAAAACATCAGGCAGCAGGATTTGAAAATTCACACATAATGCTTATTTGTGTATTATTTTGAACTTAAATTTGAGGTACATTTTTACAATGTGTATTGTCAGCACACTTCCGTCCACTTATATGTAAATAGTCTGTAGTTTCAGGAAATTTACTTTATTAGTAGATTGCAATTCTTCCAATTGGATTATGGTATGTACACAATACAATGATTCTTACTTTTGCAGTTATACTGCATGCATATCATAATGCTACAAAGTATTTTGTCACTGCAATTATCCAATATGTGACAATTCTGCACACTGTCATAAACAAAGCATATATTCAATATTGGTATGCTATTTAAATTGATTATGACAATTTTGATTTTTTCTTATAATGAACTTGTGGTTGTGATTACCGTCTTGATCTTTCAGCATTTAAGATGATTCTATTTAAACATATGGCTCACATCTTGTTTCCTTCACTATTGCTGTTTTTTGACTGCATAAAACAAAACATAAAGTAATTATCATTTAAGGTATTATCATCCACGTAAGGAAAGGTACATCGCAGGATCTTCATCTTGCTCAACTAATGAATTGTCTATTGAACTAACTGAGATTTTGTCTGCAGTCAAAAAAGCATCAATTATACTGTGAAACTATTCATGCCTGAAGTGACATAAATCATATGGGGATACTTAAAAATTGGAACGATTTATTGGAAAATCTTAAATCCCATTAATTTTCTCAAATACATTCTGTCAAAAGATTCGATTTTTCCACACTGTATACCACGCTTCCTCGTGATAAACTAGAATTATGAATCAAAGGTGTCATTTAAAAATCCTTTGCCAATTCAAAAAAATATATATATATTAGGTAATAAATCCACATAAAAAATCAAAAGGAAACGTATGCTACGATGAAAAACAGGTGTGCAGTATGCTTAATTTTCTAATTGATAATATATTTGTCACTTTGAAGGCGCTATTTATCAACATAACAACAGTAAGTTGGCATATCAATGGGCACTTATTGTGCTCCTCTACTCGCAAACTTGTCGTTATATTCTTAAGAGACTAAATTTCTTCAGGAACTTGTAAAAGATAATAAAATATGTAGGATCCTTTAATCTTACTTGTACATCAATAACGCATCTTTTTCTAAATAAATCCCATTAATATATCCATCACAACTATAAATAAAGGAAATGACAGAAGCCACCACATCTACATCTTTTTTGGACTTACATCTCGAATTTGACAAAAATGGAAGGGAAGATTTTTATTTCAAAATAATCAAATATCTTAACATGGATAATTATATTCCAGCTTCTCCTGTTTACGGAGTGTATGTTTCATAGTTGATTCGTTTTGCGATCATTTCTTTCAACTGTCCAGAACCTTTCAATAGCAATTATTGTTGAGTTGCTACCGGACACCACCGAAAAGGAAGGGGAGGTTTTGCACGCCATAAAACGGGTTAAACTCACCATTTCTTTTGAAATGCCTGTACCAGGTCAGGACACCATTGCTGTCGACAATTTTCAGGTGGTTTCCTCCTGATTTAATTTTTCGTCTCATGGACTTCGGCTTTTACAACCTTGTTCGGTAATTTTGTTATTACTCCCATTTAGTTTAATTTTAGAACGTGTTTTATCCTGTTTACAAGAAAATCAATTTACATCGACGGATCCAGCCTTTCCGTGAATGTTTACTCCATTAGCTCACATACATACGTCTCCGTGCTCAACTGGAACCCTGTTACCAATTCGATTTTCGCACAGAAAATTGGGGGTCCAGCCTATTTTTTGCCATTTTTCGTTAAGTTTGTCTAAATTTTGAAAATTTTCATAAAACGGGCGATTCAAACCCCTGACACCCTCTGTAGATCTGCCTTTTAATTACTATGCGTAGTCATGTAATTGTAATCCCTACTGGTTTTTGAACTAATTTGAAATCGCCTTCCAATTCTTGTTAGTCATCATTCTAATCATGTTTATCCAAACCCAACGAGAAAAAACTTTTCTAGAGAATAAACAGACACCCGAAATCGCTTTATCCCGACTTAATCACTTACTTAACGTCTTGTGTCTATGTCAGATTTAATTCTGAATACAAAGGAATTATTTCAATAAAACTTTTTGCCATGAACAAAAGGATTCATTTTGCAAGTTTCGTCATTGAGATTTCATGATATAACCTTTCCCGCAAAATATGACGTTTCAGTATTTTGTTGGAATCGTCATGTATGCTCGAAAAAAAGAAACTTCCGTATAATTTACGTACATGGAATTTTCAAAATTGAATGAGACTATATTCAAGTTCATTGTTTCTTTTATAGGGTAGTGAGACGTGAGGAAAATTTTATGTTTTCATCTAACAGTATTTTGGCGCCTTTCAAAGAAAGTTAACTTTTCCTATCTAGATATACATATTTTTCCCCAGTTAGTAAACAGGACTTCAGCATGAAAATCGATGATATAATTTATTTTTGAATAACGAATGCCTGAATATTTTAAATCAAAAGGGCAAACCAAAACCAGCACAAAGTATCTCCACATTTGAAAATGTCTGCAAACATTCAATTGTTGTATAATTTGCTAGATTGTGCTCGCCTTTCTGAAATATTATCTACTAGAAATACAGAAAAAAGAAGTTTTGCAAACAACATTATGATTATTTCTCCTATGCAACAGCCTCCGTCATATGTAGCGTAATGGACAAAATCGATGCAAAGTGGACTGTTGCATACTCAGGCCTTTAAGTGGAGTTTGGTTCATAAAAACGGGTTTTAATAGGGCAGTTTTTCCTGGATAATAGGGAATAATAGGGGAAATGTGACCAAGAAAAGGGTAAATATAGGGTTATTTTTCACTTTTCAATATATATTTTAAACCTGATTTAAATACATGTGCATAAAATGCCCAAAATGTGTACATTCAGTATTTGCATTAATGTAACATGAAGTGAATGCAAAAAATAAGAAATTTGTATTATGTGATGTTCTATACGGAGCAGAGCGAGGCTAAATTATCCACAAAAAATAAAGATTGTGCTATGTTTTTATGTTTGTATGTGTTTGTTATGTTTTTATATATATCAGTCGGTGAAAGAGACCATTTGGGTTCATGTTGTATTGTTGTATTGTATATAGCTTATCCGAGGTGTAGAAATGAAATAATAGGACTGATATAGGGAAAGTGTCCATTTTAAGCCAAATTATAGGGTTTATAGGAAATATAGGGCCGCTTGAAGGCCTGCATTCTGCACATTTTTAATTTTTTTTCACCTTGAAAACTGTATAGAAATTTGGCTTCTTGATATCATATTGTAGGTACAAGATTGGCTGTTAGGATTTCTCTGTTTTTTTTTCTTTACATGATTTTCTTAATACGATTTGTCAGTTGACTTTTGTATACTTTTCAGAATTTTCTATGACAAGCTTTTGCGTTAAAAGTATGCTCGTGATAGTGATGTTTCACGAGGGAATTCGTTTGATAATCTTAATATTATCCTTATTTTCCTGCTTTTCCGGATACTTTAAATAACTTAATATGTTCGTTTTTCTAGGCATTAAAGAGAAAATTGAAGCGTTGAGAAGTAAACTTTTTGTGTAATCTGTTTTCTTTTGATGTACTTTTTGTGTAATCTGCTTTCTTTTGATATACTTACTAAATACTTTCTTTTAAGTTTAAACTTGCTTATTTTTTATTTAGTATGTAAAAGCGTTCTTCCTTTGCTTGGTTCCATTATGTATTTGTAGAGACTTTGTCTTATGTACATTAACCCCATATACTTTCATTGTTAATTCTCTGTATGTAAAATGTGTATGCTGTTAAACACGTGATACCCATTTGTTTTCGGACGTAAGTTCTTAAGTCTTAAAAAAACCTTATTAAACAAAATTTAGAACTGTGTCATACTGACCTTGAAGCCGTGTATTCTTTTTCGTCTTTGGGTAATTCAAGTTCGTAAGTTTCACACCTCGTCTCTTTCACTACTTCTTCATGTTGACTATGTAAAAAGGTAAATTATCAGTTTTTATCTACTAATATATAGAAATAAAGTGGCCTTAATGTAAACAAGGAAGATATTTACATATTCCTTGTTTACATGGATACACAAAATAATGTGACCTTGACATATACATGGATACACAAAATAATGTGACCTTGACATATATTTAATAGTCCAGTGCACAGGTAAAGTTTTTGTGATTAGGTCTTTTTCCAAATAACTACAAGTGTTAAGTTAATGATATTTGGTATATGGCTTGGTATTGGTCTTTACATGACAATCTGCAGATAGTTTCCTACCTTGTTTTCAATTTCACAGCCCAGTGCACACATTATGTTTTTGTAATAGGGTCTGTTCTCAATAAGTTCAAAAGGTAAATCATTGATATTTGGTATATGACTTTGTCTTTGGTAGTACATGACAGTCTGCTATGGCTTTTGACCTTGACTTCAATTTCACAGACCTGTAGAGTTTTTATTATTAGGTCTTGTTCTCAATAACTACAAGTGTTATGTCAATGATGTTTGGTATATAGCTTGATCTCATTTTCACAGTTAAATGAATTTTGTAAAGTTTTTATGATAAGATAAGTTTCTAATTAATTTTGAGTAATAGGACAATGATATTTGGTATGAAAGTTGCTCTAGTATTGCACATAACTGTCATATGGTCTTTTTTTTTTTACCTTAACCTCAATTTCAAAGTCTTATGACCATGTCGAAGTTTTCACGTTTTCTCAATAAGTGGAAGTGATAGATCAATAACTTTTGGTACATTGCTTGTTCTTCGTTAGTTCAGGACAGTTTGCCTTATGGCTATTGACCTCTGCTTCGATGTCGACGGTCTAGTAAACATAGTCTAGTATCATCAGAACAGTTTCTCAGTAATTGAAAGTGGAAGGGCAATGCTTTGGTATGAAGTTGCTCTCGAGTAGTTCGTGACCGTCTTTCATATGACTTTTGACATGGACCTCAATGTCGTGGTCTAGTGATCGATGTAATTTTGTCTGATTTAATTTCTTCCAAAAAATGGTAAGTGTTAGAGCAATGGTATTCAGTGTATAGGTGGTATTTAGTTGTTTGTTACCACTGGGTCGATGTCTCTGCTGATGGACTGTACGTCCCCAAGGGTATTCACCAGCCAAGTAGTCAGTACCTCGGTGCTGACCCGAAAACCGATTTTATTTGGAAAATTGCAATATTTAATTTTTTTGAAAATTTTGTTCAAAACTAAGGAGTATCTCCCTCATACAAAGCTCTCTCCTTAGCTGATTTTGGCTTTATATTTAGATCATATTGGTTCATAATATTTTTTCTCTATCAGTGTTTAATACTTTTGATTTTATGTGTATATGTTATCTGCACTGAAGAGACAAGTTGTCGAAATTGCAATTTGCAGAAATTAAATTCAAAGTTACTTCGGCATTTAGTTATTTGATCTTGAATAGCACATGTCTGACGCATGACTTTTAACCTTGACCTCAATTTCATGGTCTTATGACCATATTAAGTTTTGTCTGATAAGATCATTTTCTCAAGAACAGTAAGTGCAAAGTTAATGTGGGTTTCCCTTCGGTAGTATACTGCCATCTGTTGACCTTGACCAACATTTCATGGTTTAACGACTATGTGAAGTTTGTATGATTAAATCAATTTCTCAGGAACTGTTGGTGGATAGTAAACATGATTTGGTAAATATTTTGGCATTTGATTTTAAATGATTTTCTGCAACATAGCCCTTTACCTTGACCCCAAGTAACAATTATTTTTTTGGTAAACATATAAATATCTTACGTATTTTGTAGAAAGTTGGCACAACACAGGCAGGCGAAGGTCTACACTTGTATAAATTATGAGGGAAACAGCAAGTTTATTGTCCCTGAGACATTAACTATTTCCACACAAAGCGAAAGTATCAAGAAGAAAAATTAACGAAAAGGACAGCCAAATAAAAACATTGTTCGAGAAAAATATTTCAATCAATCGCATTGAGTAGTGCTGTCCTCTTGTTCACTAGGTTCAGTAATCGAAAAAGGCCAGCAAATGTATGTATATTTAAGGTCTACCCGAGAACCTTCTCAGTAGACCTTATAGTATTTCTTCTGATTATTTTTTTTTCCGCCAACTTTTAAATTCTTCGGCCCAAAACTGTACACGACATGTCGAATTGAGCTTTCGCACAAAATACCGGGCAGACATAAACTTTTCGCAGTCGAGGGCCACATTCGGAATTTTGTTCCGTTACGGAGTTCTTCCCCTTTTCACTAAATACCTTGTGATCACTTAAACTCGAAAACCGTAAAAGATAGCTGATGAAGTGTAATGGGGAAAATGTTCGTTAGGTCATGACGGAACTTCATTACATTTGGTCCGAAACCGTGCGGTATACTTTTTGGGGGGTTATTGCCCTTTGAAGATTTTCAATTTCCGTCATCGCTCAAAACTTGTAAACGGTTAGTCGTAGAGACATTGGACCTTCACCATTATTCTTAGTTGATATAAGTTGCATCTTAATATGTCAAGGTCAAAGGTCATCGGTGACTTTGACCTTTGACCATACCCCTTGTTATCGCTTAAACTCAAAAACCGTAATAGATGGCTGAAAACATATAATGGAAAAAAATGTTCATTATCATGAGACGCAACTTTGTTACATTTGGTCCGAAGAGATTTGACGAATCTTTATATGAGTTATTGCCCTTTGAAAGATTTTGAGTTTGCGTTAATGCTAAATACTCCCAAACGATAAGTCGTAGAAACCTGAAACCTTCACCATTGTTCATAAGTCATATATGGCCATCTAAAAATGTCAAGGTCAAAGGTCACCGGTCAAGGTCACCGATGACCTT
>MJUU01070327.1:50431-60637 GCA_002080025.1 Modiolus philippinarum
TTGTATGTTTTATTATACTATAGGGAAACGGGATAGAGAAAGGGGAGGTTTGGGTACCCATAAACCAGTTTAACCCTACCGCTAGCTCTTGCTAGTGCCGGTACCAAGTCCGGCTATCCCGAGTTCCTATCGTTGTCCATGTTTGTCTTTTGTCATTTTATTGTTTTTCTCGTGCGGTTCTCTGGTGGATTGTGGCATGTGATTGTGGTTTACGGCCATTGTAGGTGTTTCCTGTTATCTTTCTTATATTAATTGAAGTAAAATCTTTATTTGGGAGACTAAATTATGCAGTAAAAAAATTGCAGAAAATGCAAAACATAGCAGTTATATTTAAACATACAGGAAAAATTGTGTTTCATCGAATCTTTGCGACACTTAACCCAAAACGAATAATGAGAGGTAAGTATAACCAAAAATTGTTCTCGAATTCTAAGTTATCGAAACGGTGAAACACAGGTTTAAACAAGCCAGCAAAATATCTTGTCGAAGTGCGTTTAAAGGTAGAAGTACACATTAAATGAAACATGAAATTATGAACATTAAGACATAACAGGTATATGTGGGATATGACTAGATCATCGATATTGCAGTCTTCATCAGCCATGAAATGCAAGCGAGAGATGGGAGAAAAATTATCAACACAGATGAAATGAAATAAATTCCAGCCTCCGTACATTAAATTGCCCAATCACAGGTAAAATAGATTTTTAAAGTTTGTGCCAATTTCAAAATATGATTAAAACTAAATTCAGGTATTTTCATTCCCATACTTTTCATGATTAATGTGTTCAGTAATTGTCTGAAAAGAAATATTTTTATTATAGTTTTACCAATTAACAGTGATTTGCTGCCTAAATTCTTGTGATTCAAGAAATTTCAAAATGATTTTAATGTTTGTAGTTCCACACATTCATGTATTAAAACAATAACTGACTGGATTTTTTGGGGCAATTTACAAAAATATGTACGAAAACTAAATACATCTGCAAACGAATGCCGAAGTAAAAACGATGAAAGGGGGGATTCCAAAATCAAAAATAAAAATTAAAAAAAAATCTAAAATGAGAGCTATTTATTCTAATAATTTTCATGATTCAGCTGTTTCGAAATAATTTTAATGATTGCAATGCCAAATTTAAATGCACTTTTTAAAGAGTACCTGAAAACAAACCTTTTTGGTGTAGAATTACAAACAAATTAATGGAAATACTTATTTACATTGATTTGTTTGCATAATTCCTCCTATTTGGGTATTTTGAAATCATTTTAGTTTTTGCGATATCAAACTTTCATGAAAATAAAAAATAATAGCCAATAAGTTAGATTTTTGTCTTTATTTAAAGGTATGACTTAAACTTAATTTAAAACTATTTATTTCCAGGTCATAATGTCTCGGTTTCCTCCTATAAATTTAATGATTCATGGATTTTGATTTCTTTAATGTTTGCAATATCTAGATTCCAAGCATCAGCTAAAAAACAACTAAGAAGAAAGATTTTTTAAATAAATCATTGGAAGTGCCAATTTACTGTGATATGTTTGCAAAACTCTCTTTAATCAAGTGTTTCTGAATGATTTTTATGTTTCCTTTCACGTCTTAAAATAATAGCAGATACTTATACTTATATTAATTTTTTTTATATGTTTGCAAATAAAATACCAACTTCGTCTTGGTCAAAAACGCCGAGATCTATTGATGCTATTAATAATAATAATGATAATAATAATAATAATAAATAAATAAAAAAAAAATACTTTGTGATATTAAGACAGGAATTTCTCTGTCGTTTTAAGTACAATATATATTTTTTATATCCTAATTTAGTATCCATAAATTTTCAACGGTATAAAGTAACTTGATGGTTTTTGTACCTAATAATTGTTTAACCGCAATATACTATTCTACACTGAAAATATTTTTTTAATCATAATAGTTTTGAAAATCCTTCTCAAAGCAGTCAAAATATATATGTCAATATTGTGTTCGTTGCTGCTTAAGATGGTTATTTTAAAACACTTGATAATACTTCCAAACATTTAGATTTTATTTGCACTGAAGAAACATAAGCTTTCGAAATGCACATATGTAGAAATTAAATTCACAGTTACTGCGGTATTTAGTTATTTGATAATAGTGATACCAAGTTCAAATAGAAATTCCAGCCGTTTTATATTTTGATTCAAAGCAAGTAATTGTCAATTGTTTTCGATTTTGTCTGTTCTTGATAAGATTTCATGCATTTTTGTTCACTATCTTCCAAATGTTTTGATTTGATCTCCACTATAGAGGCCTCAATTGTCGAAAAGGCCATTGTTAGTGTCATCTTTTTATTGGAGGTAACAATTCATTAGATTTACATCTTGAATGGTATTATACCACCATTGATTTTCCCATTTTGTCTTCGTTAAATTGTACATTTTCTGAGAAACATAGCACATTTTCTGTCGTTTTAAACAGCGAAACTTCTTAGCTAATTAATTAGATATATAATGAGCCTCCACAAAAATTTTTCGGAAAACTTTCATTTAATATCAGAAAATGCCCTCCACCTGAAGTATACTACTATCAAACTTTCACTTTAACTGCCAACCCGTGAAAAGGTCATGTCATTGTTTTTACCAAAACAAACTTATTACAACTGATAGGAATAAAATAAAGATTTTTTGGGTACCTATGATGTTCAGCTTTCAAAGAGTATGCAGGTTAATTACATTGGATACAGAGCTATTTCAATCATCCCATTAAAATATCCATACTCCATTGATAAAGTACTATTTTAACATGCAACCCAGGCGGAAGAATTCCCTTTTGGTGGTATGATACCTAAACAACAAAATCATGTATCATTTTCAGTGCCTGAGTTTTTGTGTTGTTTTATATATCACACTGTCGATGATTAGAGGAGTAATACATACCATGGATTTGTATTGGTTTTGTCCACGGGTTAGAAAATGACATTAACCAATCAGCTACCATACAGATCTTTCAAACCCATAAATGCCTAAATGACTGTGTGACGGGTGCTGTATGCAGACCAGAAGAAGCTTATCCTTCCGGAGCACCTGATGTAACCTTGTTCTTCTAATAGTTCACACTGTTAGTGTTTTTGCGTTTTGGGATCTGTAGTGTATTTGGTCTTCCGTCCTCTGGCAATCTTGCTCTTACCTTGTCTCTGGACATTGATTTATGTAATCTTTTGGTTTGTTCCCTCGGTATTCTACTAACGTTGTAGAGAATTGGAAGCTGACATACCGAAACTTATTATTTAGAAAATATGGACTTGATCAAACGTGCTGTGAATGTAATTCTCAATTTTTCATTCTGTTTTGATACTATGGGGTTTGTCGTGTATATAAAATCTTCATTTCAATATTCTTAGTAGGTCAAATTGACTTAAAGATGTCTATTATGTCTAGTCTGCTGTATGATATATATTTTTATGCTCTTTTGAACAATATTAACAAACTCAAGTGATTCAGGTATGAAAAATATATATTTTCAAGGTCTAAAATACCAAAGTTGCATAATAAACAATAAAATTCGTTAATCTGTATTCCAAGGAATTACCTCTTATCAGCAGCATAAGAATCAAATAATATGGAAAGCCATAATCCAAAAGTAGTCAAAAATGAAGTACTCATTACTAAAAATATCGAAATAGGAGGCCAAATCTACCGAGTGACATTTACGGAATGAAGCATCAGTATTTTTAAGGGGTTAGAATTTGATGAAAACAGTAAATTATTTTTTTTCGTGCCGGACAAGTCTTACTATAAGACCGGTGAAAACCCTCGGCCAAATGGTTTAAGAGTGCAAAATTACCCAAAATATATAATTTATAGTAAATTTCGTGATACTGTTCACATATTGTAAGGAGAAACCTATCATCAGAAGCATTAGAATCAAATAATATGGAAAACCATCATCCAAAGGTAGTAAAAAAAGAAGTACTCGTTACAAAAATATTGAAATAGAAAGCTCAGTCCGGTTACAAGGATATCCACCGAGTGCCTTACACGGAATGAAGCATCAGTATTTTAGGGGTTAGAATTGTGATTAAAAAAAACAGTAAATTTTTATAAAAGACAAGCCAAATTGACTAAATCAAATGACAATTAATTTGACAATGTAGTTTGGTAATATGGATTTAAAACACTTCTGATAGATATGAAAGGTACATGAAAAATCTTGATTTTTTTTATACTATTCTCATTTGACCTCTACTTTACTGTATAGCGTATGTGATCGGTAAAAAATCGATGGTTCCGTTTGAGAAATATGAAGTAGAAGATAGTTAAAGTGTTTTGAAAAAGTTGTTTCAATGTTCATGAAAGATCTTGTCTTTTACATTTTTATGTTTATTTTGGATGCTCATACTAAAATTGTAACGTTTGTTTGTACAGATACTAATTTCAAGATTTCTTCACTTACCTCGTAGCTGTATTTAGGGGTAAAACTTCTCTATAAACATTTGGCTGACTGCTACTTCCTGCTGTGTTTTGACTACTGAAAACAAATTAAAAACAAGCAATTTCTAGAACGATCTTGATACCTTTTAAAACGATCTTGATTCCTTCTAAAACGAAATGTTAAGCAAAGCATGGACCGATAACATGTCCGTGCTTCTCTGACCAGAAACTGATAGCACTTAGCCCTTTTTGACGTAGCATGTTCGTAGAAAACTTGATACATAAAAACTCACGAGAAATGCTTCTGAATCAACAATAGATAGAAAAAAGTTAGAATAATCGAGGCTGTCACGGATGTAACTAGGAACGAATGGGAGTAGTAACAAAATTACAGAACCCGAAATCAAAAGGGAAAAAAGACAACTTAAGTGCAATTTAACGCGGGAAAAATGTTAACCGCAACGGTCCTGACTTGTTACAGGCATTTCAAAAGAAATGGTAAGTGATTTATAGCTGACAGATGGGTTTCAGAAAGATGATTATTAATTGCTTAATTTGAGTATTGGAAAATGTGGCCCTGCTACAATCCTTCTGAATTCCAGATCCTTTGATGAGCGTTAGTGAATATATCAAGCGTTTTGTTGATTAATATATTTCTGTATTTCCAAGACCTTTTTTTGATTTTGGTTTCTGCAAATAAAGAAATCACAAACCATGGAACTTAATAATGTCGAAACATGACAATGCCGTACATAAAAAGATAACTACTTATGTGTCAAAAAATGAATCATGCATTCAAACCAGTTGTTATTTTTTAACATGTAGATATTCAAGATAAAAAACAAACTAGAGGCTCACATGAGCCTGTATCGCTCACCTGGCGACTGGTTTTATTCATTGTCACCAATAGACCACCCATTCATACTATGAATCAATTCACCAGATGTTAGATTTTCATTCTCGGATGAGGTACAAACTAAAAATCACAAACTTTGGAAGGGATCACCCAAAGACAATTGTTACCAAGTTTGGTTCCAATTGGCTCAGTAGGTTCAGAGGAGGACATTTGAATGCATTTCCCATAGAGTCCCTATGTTAAACCATGTTCCTTGCTGGTGGCCATCTTGAATGAGGTATGCACATAAAAATCACAAACTTTGAAGGGAAACATTTAAAGACTATTGTAACCAAGTTTGATTCCAATTGGCTCAGTGGGTTCAGAGGAGAAGATATCTGAATGCATTTCCCATAGGGTCCCTATGTTAAACTGTGCTCCACGCTGGCAGCCATCTTGGATGAGGTACGAACGTAAAAATCACAAACTTTAAAGGGGACCACGCAAGGACTATTGTGACTAAGTTTGGTTCAGTGTGACTTGGTAGTTTCAGAGAAGAAGATCTTTGAATACATTTCCCATAGGGTCCTATGTTAAACTATGTCCCGTTCTGGCGACCATCTTGGAAGAAGTACATACATAAAAATCACAAACTTTAAAGGGGACCATCCAAAGACTAATGTGACAAAATTTGGTCCCAATTGGCTCAGTGGTTTCAGAGGAGAAGATCTTTGAATGCATTTCCCATAGGGTCCTATGTTAAACTATCTTCCCCGCTGGCGGCCATCTTGGATGAGATGCGAACCTGCTGGACATATGTAGAAATTGTAGTTCTGGAAAACCTCAACACTTTTGCAATTCACATTTAACCTTTATCTCAAACAGTTTTTGAAATGAAAGTAAAAACGTTAAAAATTGTGAAAATTCAAAGAAATAGTGGCAATAACTCCTATGTGGGTTGTCAGATTTTCTTTAAAATTGCAGGACATGTAGATCTTACTATGCTGACCATTTTTGTTATATAAACTTTACTTCTATCTTCTACCATTTCCAACATATAAGACTGAAAGTAATGAAAAACTGAAATTTTTACGGAAAAAGGGAAATAACTCCAAGACGGGTAAACGGATATTCTTCAAAATTGGAAGGCAGGTAGATCTCATCATGCTGATCATTTGTCAGAATTTTGATATCTGTAATGGTTTTCGAGTAATTTGCAAAAAACGGCAATTTACCCCTATGTTCTATTTTTAGTAACAGCAGCCATGTTGTTTGGTCAACAGTCATAAAAATCACAAACTTGAAAGAACATACCCTGGTGATGATTCAGACCAAGTTTGGTTATTATTGGCCCAGTAGTTTTAGAGGAGAAGATCTTTGAATAAAAGTTAACGGACGGACGGACGGACGGTCGACGGACGGACGGACGGACGGACGACGGACGCCGAGTGATGGCAAAAGCTAACATAGCCTTTGGCCAGGTGAGCTAAAAATGAATTATAAAATAGCATACGAAAATGAACCCACCTGATACTTCTTGATTCTCGTGCTAAAATATTAAGAATGAAAATGTAGTTCAAATTCGTAATAATGACTCTAAAAATATATATCGATTCTTTTAAGGTAGCACTAACGTAAATATACACGCCCCTTTTTTCTGGATTCAAACATATGCGTTTTAAAGTGCAGTAATTACAAACAATGGTTGCACTGGAATCAAAGCATCTAGGGGTGAAAATAAGAGAATATAAATGATGATCAGAAATGGCTATTTATTTGAACATATTTTTGAGGAGCAAATAAAGTCTGTGAAGCACGGAGGGAATTTTCAGCTAACAAATTTGTGCAATTCTAAAGGGTCAATATTTGGGAGTAAATTGGAGAAAATTTGTCGCACAACCATATTTTTTGGAAAAAGTGCTACGTGTCATCTTTTCAAAGAAATATAAGAATATTTATGTTATTTCTTCATTTCAAAGTGACAACATTTGATGTTCAGGTAGTTCTAATGGGAATTTGCATTGTGACTATTAACTAGAGAGAAGCCTATATAACTTTAGGATCATTTGTTCCGCATCATTCCCTCGATATGTTTTGATTGTTCGTCTAAAAATGTTGGGAATATGACGGCGTGCCTTAAATTTTCTGTGTTGCGTTGTGTATTTTCGATACTGTCGTAAATTAAATGGATTTTCCTTACTGGTCTTTCCCTCTCATTGAGTCACTTTTATTTACTGGATACATTTTTATATGCATAAGAATGACAAAAGTTGTCAAAATGGCCATCTGCCAAACTAAAATTAACTGCATCTTTCTGTTTTTTGATAACATCTCATATTAACAGTCTATAATAAATGTACAAAAGTGTAAAACGGGACTTTTTGAGACCTGTATTTCAAATCAATACATCAAAACCTAGAGGGAATCACTAAATTTTTTAACACTGTTGAGCTAAGGGTGATTTATATTTGTTCTAATTGTAGCGCTTCAGATTAACTGAATTAAAATTTGGGTAGAGAATATTTTTTTTTCATGTAAGAAAAAGTACAAGTTCATTTTAATTTCGTAAATAGTTTGTTTTAGGTGGTACATGTATATATTTATTTTCCAGTCATTCCTGCGAACTGGTATAAATAACTATAGGTACTTCTGAACGCAGGAGGGCCCCGCAATAGGCAGTCACTTCCTTTGTATCAAATTATCAACATTTGTTTTATGAAAATATTTTAAAATAAAAAGTTAAAATGTATCAGCAAACAGTAAGTAGTGGCACTGCAAACCTGAAAATAGCTTACACGATACAACTCATCATCATGAAGCTTTACACCAAATATCAAATCATTTACAGTTGTAGAGGCCAAGAAAACTTTGACAAAATTTTCATCCATAGAGTGGTACAATAAACGGTTAAATATCGGCAAACAGGGAGTAGTGGCATGGCAAACCTGAAAATAGGTTACACGATAAAACTCATCATCATAAAGCTTCAGACCAAATATGAAATCATTTCACATGTAGGTCCAGAAAACTTTGACGAAATATTCTTATCCATAGAGTGGTATAATAAAAACTTAAAGTATCGGCAAACAGGAAGTAGTGGCACGGCAAACCTGAAAATTGCTTACACGGTACAACTCATCATTATAAAGCTTCAGACCAAATATGAAATTATTCCCACCTGTAAAAGCCCAGAAAACTTTGACCAAAAAATTGTTGACGGACAGACGGACGGATGGACAAAGTGAAAACTATAGGGTACCCGCATCTCGATGCGGGCCCTAATAAAATACCGAAGTTACTGTTGATTTATTTTCTGCATATGCGCATTCCGAAAACTTATGTCTCATCAGTGCAGATAAAACCAAAACATTGGGAAGTCCATAAAGTCTATTTGAGGCGATCATTTCAGCATTTAATTTCACGGGAGTTCCTATCTCAAACGTCCCGTATTCCAGTGCAATTTTACGTGTCTACTACTGCCTGACAAACACACGATCAAAGTTTTAAGCCCATGATAACCTTGTCTTTGAAAAACAGAAAAAAATCATGTTACATTATACATACGGAAATACAAATAGATACCGGCTCAGTCATATTCTATTTTTATAATAGTGTTGTTTTATACTGCTTGGATAAAACGACAAAAGAGAAGCAACTTCAATCCATACAAGGATGGCAAACCAAAAACGATACCATTTTTGTTTTTCTAAGCAGGAACAATTCGACTCATAACAACCAGAAGGGCTCATCAGCAGTTTTTTTTTCACAAAATTAGTTTCTTAGACCAAATGATGCAAAATTATCAGTTTTATATGTGAAATTTGAAATTAATCAGAATTAGACAAAATTTGAAACAAACAAATCTTAAATGGGTCATCAGCTTAGACTGTTCTCTCTTCTGCCAAAAGAGCTCATCGCCAATGCCAGCCATAAGGGCTCACCAGGGCAATATTTAATCAGCCATATTTCATGTGGTATATTGATTTGATTTGCACAAAAAGATCTCTACACATGTTTTATCTGTGTTATTAATTCAAAGTGACTTCAAATATTATTCCATACCAAATTTCCCTAAAAAAGTGTATACTAAGTATTTACCCGATGAGCCCTTCTGGCTGTACACAAAAAGTGATAAAATTAGATGTGGTTTGAAAGTTAGAGCATAAAATCAATCATAAATTGTTCCAATAATATAGCTTGTACTTCAGTTTTATAGTTTTAACAATTATTTAGCAAAACCAATGAAAAAGTAACAATGCATTACTAAATACATGTATAAAATTTTATTCAATATCCAAATGTAATGTTTTATTTATGGTCACAAGTTGTGAAGCTAGAATTTGGTAGGAGAAAGCAAAGCTAATATGATTTAAAATAATTCTAACGAAAAATGTCTTATTTCTGCATCAATATTTCCTCAACTTTCTGTAAAATTAAGGAGTGTGAATAAGTCTTTTTATTAAAAAGAAATGAAAAATGGTTATACTTTCATGGTATGAAAAACTCGATACTCAATACAAGAGTTAAGATTTTATCATCTTAGGAAGAAGTTACAACATATTTCATGTTTATGAACCCTGTTATTATTCTTACTTTCATAATTTCGAAACAACCAGAAGGAATTATCAGCATTTAAGTCCAAATATAGCACAACTGAAGACAGATTTAAGATAAGTAACTATAGAAAAGGAAAGATCTAATCCCGAGGTATTATTCAATGTGAAAGAAATGAGGCTTTCTACATCAGTTGATTTCAGGTATATATCCAAACTTTTACCGCCGTGCGCGGTCCCGGCTTATGAATAGGCCCGCAGCATCCTCTGAGCTTGGAGTATGAGTCTTCCTAACAGAGGACCCCGAGGGAACCCCGGGATATAGAAATAGGACCTAGTATCTCCGGCTTGCGGGGTGTGACCCCTCCTAAACGGAGGCTGACCCCGAGGGTCTCGGGATATAGAAAT
>MJUU01070327.1:67607-86103 GCA_002080025.1 Modiolus philippinarum
CTGGCTGTTGCCAGTGCCGGTACCAAGTCCGGCTATCCCGAGTTCCTATCGTTATCTATGTTTGTCTTTTGTCATTTTATTGTTTTTCTTGTGCGGTTCCCTGGTTAATTGTGACATGTGATTGTTATGTTCGGCCATTGTTGGTGTTTCCTGTTATCTTCCTTTCATTAATGGGAAGCAGAATTTTCTGTAGGCACTGCGAAATCAAAGGGATCATTGAACGAATATTTGCAGATTTCCATCAGTTTCAATGACAATGATATGCTTGAGTTCCAAGGCTAAACGTGTGGGAAATGTTCAAGAGTTAATTTTAATATATGATTAACTCTGGACATTTGTCGGATGCAACACAGCCAATTAACATCTCTTAAACTATATAAATGTACTAGAATAAGTGAAGGAAATAGAATGAAATGCTGTTTTAGCTTATTTTTAATGGCTTAATAAATATCTGCTCAGTGGAGTTGGAGATGAAGGCAATAGATTTCGTAAAAGAGTGGCAGAGAAAAAGGAGGGTTATGGGGAACAGGACTGCCTGTGCAGGTAGGTCTGCTTTGGTTGAATGTCAGTCTACGTTTTTGAATGTTAACGAAACTTTCAGTACAGCTTTTTGATGGTAATGTATTAACCTGGATATGGGATGTTGTCTCCTTGACATTTACCCCATTTCCTTTCTTTTTCATATGGCATCAGAGTGTTTGTAGCAAGGGTGCTGTCGTCCGAATATCAGTACATGTATGACGCTCATTGATATCTTTTTGCAACGTGTGTCATCACAGGCCCAACGTTACAATCAGTCAGAAGCTGCAGTGATGTGTATTGTCTCCATTTTATTTTATAAACAAAAGCGTAGGAATGGTGTCACTTCAGGAATGTCAACCGTGAAAGTTATACCTATAAACATTACAGAATTGACCAATCAGATAACAGGATTAATAAAAAACTATATTAGAATGTGTGCGCATGTGGTTGGGTATACATCAACACTGGTAAAAGCCAATTTATGTGTTTAGTCCAGTCCGTAGTTACGTACTTGATAAAGAATTAAATTAAATAGTGACACAGGTTAATTGTTGATTTCCATAAACCAAGCAATAACTTCTACAACGCAATATGAAATAAAAGTGAAAACATACCCATTTGTAAGCTGTCTACAGGCAACACGTGCATCTGATGTACCAAAATAATCGTCACATATAGTGCCCCAGCGCCCATTGTGATATATCTCCAGCCTGCCCTCTCTTGAATTTTTTCCTCCGGACACGCGCAATTCACCTAAGAGAATAAAAGTCTTAGAAGCTGTCCGAATCAAGTCGTGAAATTATATACTGGACCAAAAGTTTGGCAATTTTATGTTAAAGAATTCGAATATTAACAATATTAAAAATATATAAAGCAAACAGTATTTTTACAATGTCAGTTGTTAGCTTAGTTTAAACAATATTTTTATTCAGAAAAACGATCCATATAACATAAAGTGAACATAACAGTGGGATTGGAAAACAAGTACAAGCACTTTTACAAGTTCCTCTCCCAAAGAAAACATAATCAGAGATGGTAAAAAGTGTAGTACATAAAAATAGAATGATGATGATCAACATATTTGTGCGAAAAATTTTTTATAGTCAATGAATTAATTTTAAGCAATATAGCATATAAAAAGAAATAGTATTACTTGAAGAAAACTTGAACCCAATTTGGAAAATATAAACATTTTATTTTATAAGCCACAACTGACAAAATGTGAAATTTTAGATCATATGATATCACTGAAACCTCTTTGAGTTTATGATAAATTCTTGAATAATAATAAAATTATCACAATTCTCGTTATCTGACAGAGAACTGTCACCAAAAAGTATCTTATCAATATTAATGGGATTATAAGACAATTTGTTAATCATGTGACGCCTATGGATATCAAACTTACTACAGTGTAAAAAATAATGGTCTGGGTTTTCAATTTGACCACAGACACAGAAAGGGTTATCAACAAGATTTTTCAAGAATAAATGAGCATAGAGACCACTACTCTGGGTCCTGATTCTAGTATGTAAAATCTGACCAATCCTAGTACCAGTATAGAAGTACCTTGGAACAGGAAGGGTTTTCCTCAAATGATTTTTAAAATTGGATAAAGATAAGTTTCTAATGTCTACCGAGAGTTGATTCCACAGTCTAGTGGATGACGGAAGAAAACTGTTATGATAGTAGTTAGTTCGTGTCGGTATATGAACTAAGTTACTGGAGTTACGAGTTTGATAAGAGTGAGTATCACCAATGGAGGTTGGGACTAGATTACTTAAGTACGTTGGGACATTATTATTTACCATCTTATGAAACATAATGAGTTTGTGATTGGTTCGTTGTCTCTTAATGTCTCCCATCCCGTCTCGCGCAATAGAATATTGGTACTAGTCAGCTTTGAGGCACCAGTTACAATACGTGCTGCCTCAAAATTTATCTGTTCTATTCTGTCTTTCATATATTCAGCACAATTATCCCAAATGACATCTGCGTACTCCAGAATAGGGCGAATAAATGAAAAATACATAGTCTCAAGAGATCTCCTATCAACCTTATACTTAAGGCGACGTAATATATTCAATCGAATAGAGGCCTTCTTAATGATATCAGTTATATGTTCATGCCAGCTACCATCACTAGAAAACAAAAGACCTAAATGTTTGTGAGACTGGACACTCTTAATAACAGTTCCGTCCATGTGGAGTCGATGATGATAATCTGGATCAATTTTTCTAGATATGATCATCGATTCCGTTTTATTCGGATTAAATGTGACAAGCCATCTTCCCGCCCATTGACTAATTCTTTGCATATCTGAATTTAAAGCAATTGATGCCAGAAGAGGGCTATCAACTACTACGTAAATACTCGTGTTGTTAGCTTATTGAAAAGGAAATAAATGCATGTAATTAATGAAAGGAAGAAAACAGGAAAATTTACAATGGCCGAACATTTCAATCACATGTCACAATCAACCAGGGAACTGCAATAAAATGACAAAAGACAAACATAGATAACGATAGGAACTCGGGATAGCCGGGATAAATCTTATTTATTTCATGGCATAAACAATGAAAGGATATGGAGTAAATGCACATTAAACAAAGTTTTTAGTATTGCATGGTAGTCAAAGCAATGGAACAAAGCTTCCATTGTTATTCTTTATCTTGAAGTCAACACGAGGCGTTAAACAATGAGCATTGCCCAAAAAGATCCATATCATCGGTTTGAAATAATTCATCGGTGGATATGTAACAATGCTTCATCCACCTATTTACTAGTCATTGACGTGGGATAGTCAACAAACTGGTAAATTGCTCTTACAATCCATTAAAAGTACTAGTATCTCATGCTAATCGACAATAACACACACACACATACACACAGGGCACTCAACAAAACAAGGCAAACAGCATATCAATATGAGAACAAGTACATCTTAACTGAATATATAGCTTGCATACAACTCTATCACGGGGAATCTTTGCACGGAGATCACACGAAAGAAGGCACAAACTCCAGTCTTAAATTAACAATGGAAGTAAATTCACATGTTACAAAGTATCTGCAAATACATGGAAGAGCCAAGCAATGGAACAACGCTTTTATAGTACGTTGTTCTTTATCTTGAATTCACCTTGAGGCTTTTTACATACCTCATGGTAAGTTCAAGACGGCCTTAACACCGGTTCGAGAGAAATCCATTGAATTGGGAGATTTCGAACAACGTACATGTATAAGACAGTATTAAATTCTAAAGCATAAAAATCTTTATTGGCATTTGCTTGGTATTGTCTTATTCTATCGCCTTTTTATTTGGTATAGTTTTGTGTGAAGCCCCTAAAAGAATAAAGCATATCAAATACATTTTCCCAAACATATGTTTATTTTTGTTTTTCACGCACCTCCCCGATTGCTTTGTTTCCGTTTATGTATACAAATTTATACGAGATGCCAGAACATTTTCCAATATCAGGACTATATCAACGCATATGCATTACTACTTTTAGGATTATAAGAAAATGTTCTAAAGGTCGGCATTGCGAGTTTATCAACAATAGAGGGAATTGAAAAAACAAAAGCTATGTGAATAATACTCAAATTTAAATGCAAATTCTGTATTTAGTTGTATATTACGTAAATAAAAGTCCGGCGACATAACAAAACCGAAAAAAAAAACTTCAACACTGGTATAATTAATATTGATAATTAATATTGAGAGTAACATCTTGTGAACCAGAAGGGTGGGCATTGGTATAATTAATATTGAGAGTAACATCTTGTGAACCAGAAGGGTGGGCATTGCCTGCAATGTGTTATTCGGGAGGACGTGAAATTCGACATAAATTATTCATCTTTTAATGTTAGCTATATATAGAACTTCTGAAGGGACAAAAGTATGAATGACTGAACACGTTCCCGACTTAACATTTCCCGAGACAGTATTTCTTCCCTTTTCAAAAGTAACTGCATAAAGAAGACGTCTCACAGTAACGCATCAATTGTGAATTATACACTCCAAAGCAAGTGTTCAAGACAGAAAGAAACATCAATCTTGGACCTAGGGAAATACAACAAAATACAAGCAAATGGAAATACCTGGTTTTGTTTAGATATGGTCATATATCTATCTTTGACGTAGTAATTACGGCCAAAGAATTAGTTACAACGACTAAACCCCTAACTTTCTTACCTGAATAACATGAATAATCAAGTCTTTATATTTCGTTTCACTTTAATCACTCTATGAAGTTGAGAACTCCGATACGGGGGGTCTAAATTATTCGGGTTTTCCCATATATTGTTTTCTTCTTTTCAAAAAGTCACAGTATAATGAATGCCGATGCTTCTGCTTGTGGACTGCTAGTCTCAAAGGGACTGTTAGTCTCAAAGGGTATTCACTAACCCAGAAGTCAAAACATTGGTGCAGGGACGAAAACTAATAATATTCAGAAACCGAAGTAGTATATCGCTCGTGCATACATTGTAGCTCTGTCCTTCGCTTATATTGGGTTTATATACGCTAAGATGAAATAATTATTTTTAGCCGTGGGAAAAAATGGTATGCAAGTTTCTGACAATACTGGAGAAGGGATTTCTAAGAGGTTGAGACATTAACTCTGGAATTTTTTCAATCATCCAAATAAAGATAAATGTAATTACAAAATATGAAATCTGCTACATATTACATGTGTGTCTCATGCATTACCAAAGAACTATTTGGCTCGGTGAAAAATTTGCAATTTTCAAAACAACAGAATAAAATTGAGTCGTTCGGGGCGTGGAAGTTCCAAAAGAGTCAGGTCAAGGCCAGTCGTTTGCCGTCTCATTTTCTAATCTATGCTTGGCATGCTGGCAAATTATGTGAAAAAGTGCAACTTTTAGCTTTCCATATCATTCCATTACAGTTAAAATGGTTATTTGATTTGAAGTATATAGACCTCTGTTGCAAGTTCATAGTCGGAAACTAAAGGGGAATCGAAGGACCTCCAATAACACCTTACCTCTAAGCTTTGTCCTTAGCTGATTTTGGCTTTACATTCAGATCATATTGGTTATTTGTTCTCTATCAGTTTTTAAACATCTTTTCATTTCATGGTCTTCCAAACGTATAGATTGTATCTGCACTGAAGAGACAGACGTTGTCTAAATGCGCATATGCAGAAATTAAATTTACAGTAACTTCGGTATTTAGTTACTCTTCAGGCAGAATGTTATAAAAATTTTCTAGAAGATAAACATCATCACCAAAATACGATAGAGTCGAAAATGGCTTACAAAATGGTTTGTTTCAATTTATAGCATGATTCACAAACAAATGTCTTCAATATACTAAATGTATATAAAAATGCATAGACTCCAAGACCATCACATCTACTCAGGCTAATGAAAAATTGTATGAAGTATGTTTATGTCATAGCTTTTCAATAAAATAATTGTCGTATAAAAACTGTCAAGTCTAAAATAAGAATAATTCAGAGGCAATGCACAAATTAATGAAGAAAAGATAACAGGAACACTTACAATGGTCGAACATTACAATCACGTGCCACAATGGGGAACTGCACAGAAAAACAATAAAATGACAAAAGACGAACAAAGGTAACGATAGGAACTCGGGAAAGCCGGACTTGGTACCGGCACTATCAACAGCTAGCGGTAGGGTTAAACCGGTTTATGGGTACCCAAATATCCCCTTTCCCGTTTCCCTATAGTAAAATTAACATACAAATAAAACCCAATACAGGTAGACAACTAACTCCAAGACCACAATCTTGACAAGAAAAAAATAAGACTAAACGTATGTTAGAACGATGGGTCAAGGAGTGCTCGCCGCTAAACTGCCGGCTACCTCAAGAAGCCTAATCTGCTGGTAAAACACTGTCACACTACGGAATAATAATAAAATTCAAAACTTTCAGAAGGGTTTGGTAAAGAATCATCATGGATTTCAGTAGACATCGGCAGTATCAGTGAAAGGCCAGTATAATTGTAAAATCTTCAGGTTATTGGATCCCAAAACCAATTTAACGGAATCGTGAAGAATATCCGGTCAATATCCCCTATTACGAAAAGAATATAAGTTACGTCCCAGTTTTTCTGGATCTTTTTTAATCAATTTTTGACATTTTTAACAGCATTTCCGTAAAACCAAGGGTGAGAAATGTCCTTAGTAATAAGCTGTTTGCGAGTCGCATTATATTTAGATATTAAATGTCATATCTTCTATAAAACTTCTTAAATGTGTTTATCAATCCATGACATCTGTAACCTTGTTGTAAAAGTTTGGATGTGATAGTAAGGTTACCTTAATTAAAGTCCTCAAGAGTAGAACAGACTAGTGGAAATCATACCAGATGTATACACACCGTATGATGGAGCTACAGGAACGTCGCCATCAACAAAAGGGAAATTAGTAATTGTGAAATCAAAAACATCGCTTTTATCATACATTTTAGTTTTAATTTTTCCATAGTCAACAAAGATGGTTAGATTGAGCAATGGGCAGTATTTAGAATCATTATTTGCTTTCTTTCAGTTCTTGTGGGTAAATGAGGTCGACATAGTCTTAAAACTGGGGATTGTCAATAGTAAGGGTATCGTCGATATACCTGCTGGTATCAGTGAAAATTGAAAAAAAAATGATCACTGTTTTGTATGGTTCCATCCTGTAATTTTTTCATAAAGTCCCGTTAATAATAGAACAGGAAAAGATCTGCAATGAGTGGTGCACAGTTTGAACCCATGGGAATTCCCTGTTGATAGACGATTTTGCCAAAACGAACAACAATGTTGTCTAGCAAAAGATTAAGTACCTTAATCATGTCATCGCAAGTCCAGGAACAATGATTTTTGTAAGTGATGTTAGAGAAGAATTTTTGCTTTTGATTACAACAAATGAACTGTAGAAAATTTGAAAGACCATTTAAAAAGTTGTCCCAATTTAGATTTAATCAATTTATGTGGAAGGGTTGTATAAAATGTAGAAAAATCATAACTGTCAATGGACGAAACTGGTCTTTTTATTGATTTTAGTTTATCTAAAACTTCAATGGATATTTTTACACTCTTACACCATATTTTTGGTAAGTATTTTTTCAAAGTATTTGATAACCAACTCTTTAATACAGGTGAATGCACTGGTTAAATAACATTAGTGGTAGAACAGTTACTCGATGCCGAATTAAAACGATGTTGTAGGGATTTTTGTGAAGCTTAGGAACAAAGCACATAGTAGGCAAGGTGTTATCTGTAGGTGGAACTTGGGAGCATATCTGTATCGCTGGTTAGTGTTTTTTCGTCAAAATTAGTGCGTTAGAAAGTGATTAATTTTGTTGAACATCAGTATAGTATTTCTTTCAAATAACAAACTTTGTTGGAGGCAAGTACTACACACACAAAAAAAAACAACAAAAAAAAAACAAAAAAAAAAAAACGCATAGAGGAACAATACAGACCAAACGTATAACCGTGGGTTAGATCATGTACCCCGGTAGACTAAGCATCTCCTGCTTTTTATAGGACACCCGCCGTGTTTAACATGTCTAATCCGATATTCAAGTAAAAAAATAATCTCTTGGGCTTTAAAACGGCAAGATATCTTGTTAACAGATAAATAAATATATCATAGCGGTCCACAAATTAAATCAAAATGTAAACAGAACGTAGAACATGCAAGTCAATTAACTCAGCTATTGTACTTTATTTCTAGCTTTGACTTATCATTAAGGCGTGATTAACTGTATATATTACCTTCCATGGCACCGCAGCGAATTCCAACATCTTCAGTGTGAGAGCAATCATTGTTGTGCCATCCGTCATGAGAGCAGGACGTAAGATTCACTTCTCTGCCACTGCAACGTACATTGTCCAACCATATTGTACCATTTCCACGGCCCGCAGTGTAAAAAGTAGCAGGTTCAAAATTCCTGTTCAAAGTAAAGTGTTACACAGTTTGTGATGATTTTAAGCATGATATTCATCTTATTTACAATCTTGGACATACATTGTCACTACATTGACAGGCTTTTTCAGCATTTAAATGTCGAGCTAACTAGACGTTGTATGTGCTGTATATTGTTAAATTTTGGTATGTCATCCCTTTTTGATGAAGTCTTTTTTCCCTGTTTTAATTGCAACTTTTGCAATGCACATTTAAAATACAAGTTCTACTGTTGGATGTTAGACGCAACTCTCCATACAGTACACTAAGTGTAAAATTAAATTTTACCTCTTAGACTCACTTCACATTTGATTAAGCGTATACATTTCCCGACTAATACAGAACATGACAATTGAGATTTATTTTTTAAATCGGCATATTTGATTTGCTTCAAATAGTTAAATGATATAGAACGACAGTCAAATAAAAATTCCCGTCACATTTGCTTCAAGCAGAATAGTTGCGTTCCAGACCTGCTTCTGTGATAATGTCAATATAAACATTGTTGAAATACTAGGAATTCAACATTTTGCTGTGTGACATTGTTTTTTTAAGCATAATAGTACCATGTCAGTAAAATACAGAGTCTCTGTTTAATATCTTCGAACGAACAGGTCTGAAGCCCGAATGCGGATAAAATATCCACATTTTTGTGATTGCTGCGGCTATATTTTTCCACTGTATCTCATTCATATAACCCTGTCAGTGAAATGCAGCTTTTTTCTAATATCTACAAAAACAGATTTGAAGCTCTTCAATGCACATTATTAACCTTAAATATAATCGTTAAAGCTTACTTTACCGAGTGAATAAAATTTTTAAAACTACTGTTACCCAAAGGGAAAACTATATTCTAATATGTAGTGCTAAAAAACCCTTTGAGATCACCAGAGGTGTAAAAAATGTTACGAACAATAAAAAAATTGATTTTCCAACTTTTGCCCCTTCACATACACGAATTTTTCTTACGAATCCTTACGAGTTTTTGAAATTTACAAGATTTGTAATACGAACACGAATGCTTGCGAATAAAACACATTTACGAGTGAATTGCGATTTCTTTACGATGAGTTACGATTATGAACGACCATTTCACAGCTTACTAAGAATGACCGAAATGCAGTTACGAAAAAAAATTACGAATCGTTACAAATAAGTGCGAGCGACATACGAATGGATACGAGTTATCTTAGGATTCTTGCGAGCACAGAACGAATTATTGCGATTTGGGCAGTCTTCCCTTCTTTTCATGTTTGTCATTTTTATGTGTTTTTTAATATGTACATTTTTGTCTCTTTTCTTTTTAATCGTGGCCAACTATACAGTTTTATTTTGTTTTTTATCTCAAATTTAGATGTCCGAATTTAAAATCAGAATTAAAAACAAACATAGGAGATTTGGATAAGGAAAAGTGCATTTGGGCACTATTGGCGTCAAGCCGATATGAACCAGTTAATGAATAAGAGCAAAACACATTTAGGCATGTCGCGCTGTCCATCCAAATTTTTTTAACGAAACAATCTTTGAAATTACATTTTGAAGTGATACTTTGGCCAGTCGAAAAACGGAAGTTTTATTAAGGTGCACTACTTCCTGGTAGTTGAAAACTAATAATAATACCGAGGTGTCCCTGGACGACATGGCAGAAACTACACGATGAATTATATCTTTCTGTAGATTTGGATTTTACATCATCAGGGTGAAGGCTACGATGGCGAGAAACCTTTTATGATTCAAAATCTGGGTTGCAATAGGTTTTAATTTATGTGAGTAAATGATCTGACAAGTGTAGTTTGTCTTTGAAGTTATGTCGAATTTTTGATCGCAAGGTATTGTTTATGACGTCCGAATATCTATGTACGAACTTAACGTATAGATAAAGCAACCTTGTTCATCGCTGTACGAAGTTTGAAAAGACTGTATGTAGCAAGCTGTAATTTGATATAGGATGACATTTGAATCTTTGATGAGAACATTTTAATTCAATCTTAGAACAACTTTTAAAATAATGAATCATTTACCCATATAAAAGCTGTCTACAGGCGACTTGGGCTGCTGATGTATGAAACCCATCGTCACATATAGTCCCCCATCGTTGATTGTGGTATATCTCCAACCTCCCCTCTCTAGAATGTCTTCCACCAAACAAACGTAAACTACCTAATTAGAATAATAAAAAAAATGCGCGAATAAAGTCATATTTCATTTTTCCAATAATTAGAGGCTCAGAGACTGAGCCTGTAGCGCTCATCTGACAAAATGCTTAACAACCGATGATGAAATTGATGTTTTCCCATATGGTCAGATGTTAAAGTATGTTCTGTGCTGGAGGTCATATCCGATTGAGACAAAATGAGCAATTCTGTAAAGGAGTTCCATACTGTTTGAATATAATGCTGCTGATGAGAGGTTACTCCTTGAAACACGTGTACAGCATAACAAAATTTACCGTTTTTAGCTCACCTGGCTATGCCAGGGTGAGCTTTTGCCATCACATGGCGTCCGTCGTCCGTCCGTCTTTCGTAAACTTAAAAAAATCTTCTCCTCTGAAACCACTGAGCCAATTTAATCCAAACTTGGCCTGGGTCATCACTAGGGTATGTAGTTTAAAAAATGTGTTCGGTCAGTCCGAGGACCAAACAACATGGCCGCTGTTACTAAAAATAGAACATAGGGTTAATTGCTGTTTTTTGGCAAATAACTCAAAAACCGCTGCAGATTTCAAAAATCTGACAGGGATAAAATTGTTCAAAATGACGAGATCAATCTACCCTGCAATTTTGAAGAAAATCGGAAAACCCGTCTCAGAGTTACAGCCCTTTTTCTGTTAAATTTTCAAAATTTATGCAATTTTTATTTTTTATTTCAAAAACTGTAACAGATAGAGGTAAAGTGTAAATTGCAAAAATGTTCAGCATATCAAGATCTACATACTCTGAAAATTTGAAGAAAATGCAACAGCCTGTGTTGTAGTTATTGACTCTTTTTCATCAAAGAAAAAAAAAATTTAATGCCATATGGTTATGGGTCATTTCCCTTTAAATTATGTTTTCAAATCTTCTTTGGTTTACTTTTCTCTTTTAAGTTTTAGAGAAATTCCCTGCTATCACTTTATCAAAAATAATTATTTGTTACATAATCGAGAGCAAAAAAGTGTTTTTGTACAAATTTTTACATTTTTTTGCAAAAATACTTTCATAATCTATACTTATTTCACAAATTAATGATAATTGTATATAAAAGTATATTGTGTCACGTTGTAAGTTTTATTTCCCCACCAAGGGAAAAAAATCTCTCCTAGATAAATATTGAAGTAGCATCTAAACCTCATAGCCTGCATAATTTTATAACTGACCAGCTGCATAATTTTATAACTGACCAGCAGGGCTATGCCATGGTGATCCTCTTGCCATCACTGTGTCAGTGGTCCGCCCATCGTAAACTTTTCATTCAAACATCTTCTTCTCTGAAACTGCTTGGCCAATTGGAACCAAACTTGGGTACAATGGTCCTTAGGTGACCCCCATTAAAAAAAATGTCTGGCAAGTCCGTATCATATCCAAGATGGCCGCCAGCAGGGAACGTTTAACATTGAACCCTATGGGAAAGCATTCAAAGATCTTCTCTGCAACCACTGCGCCAATCGGAACCAAACTTGGTCACAATAGTCCTTCGGTGGTCCCCTTTAAAAATTTTGTCCGGCAAGTCTGCACGTCATCCAAGATGGCCGCCAGCGGGGAACTTTGTCCAAAATTGGACAATATTGCAAAAATCTTCTCCTCTGAAAATACTGGGCCAATTGGAACCAAACTTAGTCACAATGGTCCTTAGGTGGCCCCTTTTAAAAAATTGTCCAGCAAGTCCACATCATATCCAAAATGGCCGCCAGGAGGGAACGTGTTTTTAACATTGGATCCTATAGGGAAACATATTCAAAGATCTTCCCCTATGAAAGTACATGGCCAATTGGAATCATACTTAGTCACAATGGTCCTTACTTGGTCTCCTTCATAAAATGTGTCTGGCATGTCCGCATAGCATCCAAGATGGCAGTCAGCGGGGAATATTGTTTAACCTTGGAACCCATGGGAAATCATTTAAAGATCTCCTCTGAAAATACTATGCCAATTGGAACCAAAGTGAGGCACAATGATCTTTACATGGTCTTCTTCAAGAAAGGTGACAGTCGGTCTAAGCCCCATCAAAAATAGCTGCCAGTGGGGAACATAGTTTAATTTTGGATCATATAACTTCAGCAAACTTCAAAATGAGACCCTTAAACAGTCAATAAACAAATTTGAAAATGCGAACCTTAAACGTTGTGATTATTTTGACTTATTGTGTCAGCCATGACCCAGGTGAGCGATACAGGCTCTTGAGAGCCTCTTGTTTATGCAGTTTGGGTATTTATTGTATTTTAAAAGCGTTGGGCCGATGCCACTGCTGGTGGACCAGAGGTCCCCGAGGGTATTCACCAGCCCAATAGTCAGACTTGTCTGACATGAAAAAAATACCTTGCGTTAAGAGAAATTTACTGTTTTTAATCATAATTCTAAACCCTTAAAAATACCAAGGCTTCATTCCGTGTATGGCAATCGATGGATGTCCTTGTTACTGAATTTGGCCTCATATTTCGAAATTTTTTGGTAATGAGTACTTCTTTTTTTACTACTTTTGGGTTATGGCTTTCCATATTTTTGATTTTTATGCTGCTGATGAAAGATTACTCCTTGAAATACGTGCGTGTACAGCATAACGAAATTTACCGTGTTTTATGAAAAAAGATACACGTGTACAGCATAACGAAATTTTTTATGCATTTTGGGTATTTATTGTATTTATTAATGTGAAGTTTGGTTGAATATGCTTCACGGGTTTCAAAGGAGAGAAAATATGAATTTCCAAGAGTGCCAGTGTTAAACTATGTTCCATGCTAGCGGCCACTTTTTTGTCGAATCGGAACAAAATAAGCAATTTTTGTAAAGGTCCCTCCATACATCATTCCAATGCGGTTTATTTCTATATCTTTCAAAAGTTTAAGAGCAGATGATGAAAATGATGATTTTCCTGTAGGGTCCGCTATTTAACATTGTTCCGCGCTGACGGCCGTGTTATACTTTGGATGAGAGCAATTGAGCAATTTTTGTCAAGTACCTTCCATACATAATTCCTGTAAAGTTTGGATGAATTTGCATCATTGGTTTCAGAGGAGAAGATAAAAATGTGATTTTCACACAGAGTCCAATGCTAAATTATGTTTTAATAGGATCAGTAAGAAATTAGCAATTTTTGTAAAGGCCCTACCATAAATTATTCTTGTATGGTTGAATTTTTATTGAATTTGCTTCAGTGAGTTCAGAGGAGAATATGAAAATGTGAAAAGTTAACGGACGACGACCAGACAGCCGCTAAGTGATAGAAATAGCTCATGCTCACTTCGGGCCAGGTGAGATAAAAACCATAGCCTGTTTCGTTTTTATGTTATTTATCTAGTGAAATGCAATTTTCAGTTTTACTAGTAACTTTTGATGTCCCTGCATTTGCTTTGACTGTTTGTCACTTGAGCTTTGTGACTCTATCGACGCGGATTTTTTTATGTATTAACCTTTAAATACATAAAACGACAAAGCTTGTAGCTTTAATACATCTTCACTTATAAATGCTACAATGCAAAGGTTGAGCTCTGCTAATGAAAATATCTTCATCGGCCATTTAAAGTCAAGGGTATCTCAGAAAAGTTGCTCCAATTTAAAACGTAAGTCAGGACACAAATTCAAGATGTAGAACAGATTATTGTAGATTTGCTATTCCAATGACAATCTGCTAAGTGTGACACCTCGCATAAATACGTCCGGACAAGATTGCCACATCAGGTCTTTCATCTCGGGAATCGAACTATTGCTGCAACAATCAAACCAAGAATCAACTATTTAGGCAAAATGGAATTAGACCAAATGACTAAATACCGAAGTTACTGTGAATTTGAATTCTGCATATGCGCATTTCGACAACTTATGTCTCTTCAGTGCAGATAAAATCTAATCGTTTGGAAGACCATAAATTCAAAGATGTTTTAAAACTGATAGAGAACAAATAACCAATATGATCTACATGTAGAGCCAAAATCAGCTAAGGACAGAGCTTTGCATAAGCTTTTCATCAAAATTTCCAAAAATTTAGATATNGAAAGGTTCCAAATAGAATCGGCTTTCGGGTCAGCACCGAAGTACTGACTACTGGGCTGGTGAATACCCTCGGGGACTAACAGTCCACCAGCAGTGGCATCGACCCAGTGGTAACAAATGACTAAATACCGAAGTTACTGTGATTTACCAAAGAGATCTTATTTGGAGCAGTTTTGACACAGCTTGTCAAACGGGAAAGAGTCGGTTGTAAATTGGTGCAACAAAATCAAAGCCTTGACAATCCACAGTTAGTGTACAATCTGGTTCAGTAAGGAGTCTCATTGTCTATTACAGAAGCGTGATGGAAAAAAAATATGAAAGAACATGTCGCGTGTCTAAGAGGTGGAAAGTTTCAGTAGTGGTAGCGTTATGGTATGAGCTGTAATTTCTGTTGACAGGAAGCAGAATCGGTACACATCCTCCCTGGAAATACAACCGCTCAGTTATAGCACCAAACTCTCAAATATGATATCATGTCCGTATTTGACGACAGAGAGTTTTATTCAAATAACGATGTTATTAATCACACAGCATGTTAAGATGGACTACCTTTATAAGAACTATATAATTGTTCTACCATAGTCTTGAAGATCGCAGAACTTTAATCCGATTTTACATTTCTAGGTGCATACGTCAAGCTGCGCTTCGAATCCCAGAACTAAATGTTGATACAGGAGTGCATTACCTGATATCTTTCTACGTGTTTTGCATATTTTAAAGGGTCATTACTAAATCAAAGCTCCGATGGAGGTGATACTCGAAAACCCTGAAAATCTTCACGTGGCAAAACTTCGTAGTCATCCAAAGAACTGCTGCATACGTCTGCATGTATTTAGTTATTCCGTAATACGTGAAAATAATGGGATTGCGTGATTTCGTATGCATGTCGATTTCACTGCTATAAATATATACAATCAAGGACTTATAATGAGGAGGATATGCAACTCGTACACAATCCATTTGGCATTTTAAAATCTGTGGTGGGATGTTTGATATGCTTTCACTTTGCAGCTAACTACTGAAAAAGTTGTACATGGATTTTGATAAGATTATGTTTTTCTGAAAGCTGAGACATTTTTACGTTCACTTGTTAGAGTAAATTTCACTTCATTATAGCAAACACATGATTGAAATTTGTAATCAATATATTTTCATCGATTTTTTTGTCACTTCCGGTTTACATCGATAAAATTGATCCACAATATGCACCTAAAGGCTTTAAAAGTAATTAACAGTATTTCACAAAATTGATATTTTCTTAAAATTTGACATCTACTGCACTGCTAGAACAATTTTTGTGACCATCATTGTGATATTTATGTTGTTTTTAATGATTTAAAGATAGTGTCCCAAAATGACAAAATCTCCCATCCCACGATATTTTTCCTATTTATCACGAGATGCTTATCCTTCTCATGCAATACACATGTCACAGGTAAACAAATGTTATTTTCATCTTTGACAAATTACTGCGCGGCAGGCTCGTTGATCCGAGACGCAATATAAAATACGAGTAATTTGATAAACATGCATATTGTTTTCAATTTAATATAACAAACCCGTATTCAACTCGAGAAAATGAAGAAATACAACTTAAAAACACAATGCATACGATTTTGAAAGAAAGTTGCGCACTATATTTTATCGGAAGCACGAAGATCATCTTTTAGAGCTGTTAATAGGCTTGAAGCCTCAAGTGATTTTTTCTTTTTATTTTAACAATTCCCCGGCCATTTCATGGCTTTCGAGTTAAACATCACTTACCCATCTGAACCCATAAACAAACTTGTGCTTTGAATCATTTTATTTTTTTTATTTGAAGACTGAATTCAATTAAACTCACCCGTTAATAGTTGGAAATCCCAAAATTTCCAAACTTGGAAGCAATAATTCCACAACTCTGAACCAATGTCACATTTGAACATAATTCAAATTTTGGAGTTTCCCTTTAAAAACTTATTTAAATGATTATACTTTCTGCATACTCTTTCACAAGCTATTTGTCTAATACCCGTAAATTGTAAAAAATACCGAGTCTTAAGGATAATTCCTCTATTACAACTTCTGCTCTAACCATGAAAGAGAATTTGTCTTGGGTTTTGCCTTTACAACTGGTTTACTAAGTTTCAAGAGGCTGTCATTTTATAGCAAGTCATTGGTCAAAATCTAAGTAAGCCGAAAAACGAAGCGATGACCGATGACGTGATGTATTTCCTCGACATATACAAAGTACATACCACAGAGTCAGAGTATTGAGGAATTAAGAATATATGGCAAAATACTTATATCAGATTGGAACATTATATTGAAACAATGTCATTAAATTTGACTTTTTACGCAAAAAGGTTACATTTAGTTGATAGATTAGTTTATACCGATTCCAAAACAATCAAATAAATGAGAAATTACTATATTTAATGAAATTGATGTGTAGATCTCAAGGTTCTGAATGATTTTATGTAATGTAAAGCACCCGGTACTGGACAGTCCCAACTTCTGATCTTGTAATGGGAATTTGCAATACATGTGAAGTAAATATAACAGTGTTTTTAAAATACAATCCAATGAGAATATGTTTGACAATAGCCGCATACAAAAAGATCTATGTTGTTAATTGCAACCAAAACTTACACAAAATGTACAAAAATTGCAAACAATAACTTCACGTATTGAGTAAGTGTATTCGTTTTTTATTTTTCCATATGTGTACAGTCACACGTTAGTAGTATATAGGGACACTTCAGACCACTTTTGTCGTAGTGTATTCTTTGTAAAATATTTTATGGCTGTTCGATTTTTCCCTCCCGATTCCGGTTCCGGAAATCGTTTCCGTTCCGGAACCGAGAAGTGTCTACCATATTTAGTATATCGCTGACCTTTGGTCTCTCAACACGTATGTCTTGCCTTAAGCTTTGGTCTCATTTGTTCATTGCCATTGGTCATGCTCTGCCATTGACAATTATTGGTCTCGCCCTACCTCGATTCAAGGTTCTTTTATTAGTCTCGCCCTATCTCCATTCAAGGTTCTTTTATTAGTCTCGCCCTATCTCAATTCAAGGTTCTTTTATTAGTCTTGCCCTACCCAATTCAGGATTTTTTTATTAGTCTCGCCCTATCTCAATTCAAGGTTCTTTTATTGGTCTTATCTTTGATCTCATGCTGACCCTAACCTTTCACCTTACACTTATCCTCGTACTAACCCTATCTTTTTTGTTATGTAATGTGTATATCTTCAGATATACCATGGTTTACCCTAACCCACCCAACCTTAACCATAATGTATATAACCCTAACCCTTACTCTAGTCATTTAGTGTTTGTATGCATTATGATGTGTTCCTTATTCATTCGTTTCCTGATTTTGTTGACTTTTGTTCATGACTAACTCTAACTATCTTTTCTTTTAGTTACTTCTGCTTTAATTCAATGCTATTATTCCTTTATCCAACCTCTAACCCTAACCTAAGTTGCCATGACAACTTTTAATTTTTTGTTTGTTTGTTTTTTTTTTTCTTTTTTTTTGTTTTGTTTTAGTTTGTTTCATTTTTTTTTTATTTTTATTTATTCATTTGTTTTTTTTTGGTTTGTTTTATATGTTTGTTTATTTACATATTTATTTATTCATTAATATTTGTTTATTTTTTTATTTTGGTTTTTATTGTTTTGTTCTTTGTTAGATCTTCTTTTAGGCATTGAAATAAACAACAGAATATTAACATATATACATTTTATTATCTCCGTTATTAGAAAGACACGGGTCGGAGTGCCACATGTTTTCTTTACAATTTAAAATCCATAAGGTAAAGTACAATAATCAGTCATGATGATTCTTTTGTCAAACA
>MJUU01070330.1:28780-58979 GCA_002080025.1 Modiolus philippinarum
AAATGAGCAATCTTTGTAAAGGACCTTGCCTACTTCATTCCTGTAAAGTTTGGTTGAATTTGCTTCAGTGGTTTCAGAGGAGTTGATGAAAATGATGTTTTTCCCTTAGGGTCCAATGTTAAATATAAGTTCCGCGCTGGTGGCCATGTTTTTTGTCGGATTGGAACGCAATGAGCAATCTTTGTAAAAGACCTTGCCTACTTCATTCCTGTAAAGTTTGGTTTAATTTGCTCCAGTCGTCTCAGAGGAGCTGACGAAAATGATGTTTCCCCATAGGGCCTAATGTTAAATACAAGTTCCGCGCTGGTGGCCATGTTTTTTGTCGAATCGGAACGAAATGAGCAATTTTGTAAAGGACCTTGCCTACTTCATTCCTGTAAAGTTTGGTTGAATTTGCTTCAGTGGTTTCAGAGGAGTTGATGAAAATGACGTTTTTCCCATGGAGTCCAATGTTAGATAAACGTTCCGCACTGGCGGCCATATTTTTTGTCGGATCAGAACGAAATGAGCAATCTTTGTAAAGGATCTTCCGTACATCATTCCTGTAAAGTTTGGTTGAATTTGCTTCAGTGGTTTCAGAGGAGTTGATGAAAATGATGTTTTCCCATAGGGTCTAATGTTAAATACAAGTGCGCTGGCGGCCATGTTTGCTGTCGAATCGGAACAAAATGAGCAATCTTTGTAAAGGGCCTTGCCTACTTCATTCCTGTAAAGTTTGGTTGAATTTGCTTCAGTTGTTTCAGAGGAGTTAATGAAAATGATGTTTTTCCCTTAGGGTCCAATGTTAAATATAAGTTCCGCGCTGGCGGCCATGTTTTTTGTCGGATCGGAACGAAATGAGCAATCTTTGTTAAGGACTTTCCATACATCATTCCTGTAAAGTTTGGTTAGATTTGCTTCAGCGGTTTCAGAGGAGTTGATGAAAATGTGAAAAGTTAACAGACGGACGACGGACGGACGACGGACGCCAAGTGATGGCAATAGCTCACACTGACCCTTTGGGTCAGGTGAGCTAAAAAGGGAAAAACAAAGACAAAACAAGGACGTGAGACAGCTACAATGCACGGAATAAAAAAACGACATCAAGAACTAAGGCAATCATAGTATGAACTCCCATGAATACCGGGAGTGACATCAGGTGCTCCGGAAGGGTAAGCATGTAATGCTCCGCTAGCGGCACCCGTCACACTATTAGTGAGTCAATCCAGGGTTGAGTCCAAACCGGCAATGTAAATTCCACGAAGACGTGAAATCTAACGGAAAATGTCCGTTTTCATTTGGAACACAGACACGTCATATCTGTCAATGATGTCATGATGACGGCCATATGATTTCTGAAGGGATAAAATAACTAAATACAGAAGTTACAGTATATTTATTTTCTGCATATGCGCATTTGGACAACTTATGTCTCTTCAGTGCAGATTAAATTTCAACATTGAAGTAACAAAGGCTGAACAAAACCCTGATTGAGCAGCTTTTGGCAGTGTTTTTGCTCTATTCAAAAAATCACTGTATAAACTACATGCCCGACAGTAACGAATCAACTGCGAAATGTACTCTCAATAGGCTGGAGAGGTAGGTACATTGCTGCTCAGATGGGGAAAATTCAAAACGGGGAAGTTGAAATCACCACGGCGGAGAAAATGCTAAATGTTAAAAAAAAGCAGAAATGTTGACAGATCTCGACAGTATGTGAATAAAAAAGTTTGCCTTGATAAATTGTGTAAAAGCAGTTCGAATCGGGCACGTAAACCTGCAAACAGATATTTCAGTTAACCTTTTGCATTCTCCCTAGTATGGCATTAAACACTGGTCTTTGTATAACCTCCGGCAGCTCAATTACAAACTAAATAAAGTCCAAGTTTAAGAGTGACTTGACGATTTCAGTTATACATACATAATTTAAAAAAAAACAATTGTTTTGTTCTTATAATTCCAAAAGAGAAATATGTTTGATTGGAGTAAACGTCATTATTTGCTTAACTATATTTTCTAGGAGCGGATTGATGGGCAAACAGAATTATCGAAAAATATTTCTTTTGTTATTCATGACGTTAAAAATGAATTTTACAATTACATTTGGAATTATAATAAAGAAATGAAAAGTGGGATAACAGGAAACATCTACAATGGCTGAAAATTACAATCACATGCTAAAATTGCCAGGAAAAACACACAAAAACACTAATAAGACAAAATACAAACATAACAACTATAGGAACTCGGCACAGTCGGACTTGGTACCGGCACTACCTAAAGCCAGCGGTAGGTTAAACCGGTTTATGGGTACTCAGATCTCCCTTTATCTGTCCCGTTTACGTATAGTATAAAAACATACGAATAAAACCCAATACAGTTTGACTGCCAACTCCGTGACCACAATCTGGGAAGGAAAGAAAAAGACAATGCATAATTCTGAAAGATGGGTCAAGGAGTGCTCGCCGCTATTCTGCTGGTAGAATACTGTCACACTACGGAAGAAAAGTCAAACTCAAAACTTTCCGAAGGGTTTTTTTAACAACATTTCCGTAAAACGGGTGATAAAAAATGAACTTTATAACAAGCTTTAACGTCATTTTTAGATATTAAATATTCCTGGTGGTCATTGACTTGCCCTTGTCTTTTATAATATTTTAGTTTCTTGATATTCGGGTTATATGATATGGCTTTTTTCGTTGATTTATTCACTTATTTACTTTTTGGGGCCATTTAGGGCGTGCTATATGGTGTGAGGTTCCTCACTGTGTTGAAGACCTTATGGTGTCCCTTTGATGCTTGTTTTAGGCAATGGGATGTTGTGTCCTTGACATTAACCCGATATCCTTTCTTTTTCATATCTACTATAACACTTCTTAAATGTATCCATCTTTAACTCTGTTGTAAACGCTTGGTTGTGATAGTAAGGCTGCGTAGACCCCGTAGCATGGAGCTAAAGGAATGTCGCCATCAAGTAAAGGCAAATGTGTAATAGTGAAATCCAAATCATCCCTTTTATCATAAATTTTAGCTTTTATCTTACCAGAGTCAATAATAAAAGTTAGATCAAGAAAAGGGCAGTAATATGAATAACTGTTAGCTTTATTTTATTGCAATTCCTGTGGGTAAATGATGTCCACATAATTGTCCATGATTTGGGCAAATAAACTTATGTATTTTATTGTATTGTATTGTATTCTATTCTATTCTATTCTAAAAACTGCCGGGGGTTGTCAAAAGTAACGATATCGTCAATATACCTGCTATTATAAATAGAAATAAGTTTATAACTGTTTTGTATAGTTCCGACATTGTCTTGACATTGATGCTGTTTGTTCGAATTAAATTCCCAATAAATGCAATGAAGAAGTCCATATCCTGCAATTCTTGGCCGGATCGAACGTATTAATTCCGATTCGCGATTGCATCATATGATTGTATTATAATAGCTGCCTTTTTTCTTACAAGAACTTTATCCCAACACCTATCCCGTTTTCGTAGCACTTTAAGACTGTAGTAGACTCTACTGGCTTTAATCAATACACCTATAGTTTTTTTTCTTATATAAAAGGAATTTCGATACTCATAGGGTCATATTGCTCGACCCGGACCGTATTGGTATATGGACCTTACGCTTAGCCCTCCCCCTGGTCGGACCATACGAGTATACGTATATGGTCCGGACAGTACGCGTATTTTCTTCATCAGTTGAACTTAGAATTTTAAGATAGATTACGCAATAAGAACTTTTAGCTTTCCAAATTTTTTGCTATGAAGAAGTTTTTATTTTGAGATTGTAATATGATGTTAGGAAGATTGTTTACACAATATTTCACCGAAGAATTTTTTTCAAACTGTGTATTGAAAAATAAAAAAAAAAGTACCGAAGATACTGTGAATCTTTATTTCTTCTTATGGCTATTTCGACAACTTATATGTCTTCAGTGTAGATCAAATCATCCATAAACCCCGATAAAAAAAGCTGATAGAGAACAAAAAGAGATGAAACGATAACAGATGTAAAAATGTCTTACCGTATGTCAGAATCTTGCCCACAAAATGTGTAAGCCTTTAGAATTGACTTCTTATAAGACTGTCCGATGGAAGTGTTCTAAGCGTTTCAAAGAAAATAAAAAGGAAATGATATAAATTGACTTTTTTTAGAAAATGTACATTACTAGTTTAACAAAGGACCCTCTTATTCTTCTGAGAATTGACCACTTATGTTATATGATACAATCTGGAGGCTTCAATGTAAACGGATCCTACTTATCCCCCGGAACAATTCAAATGTGAATATTACAAGTAACACTTGAAAATGTTTGATGACCTTTGAGTTTAGGACATTTTTATCGACTAAAACACGAAAATTTAATGTTTATAATTTTATTCTGACGAAATAAAGGTTAATATCAGGACAGTACACACGTTAGTTCTTAAAGTTCGTGAATATATTCCGGACCATACACATCCTTTGACCGTATGCATTCTGTCAAGACTGTATACGTATTTTTTTTTCACAATATGTATATGTTCGAAGCGTACGCGTATTGTCGGAGTAATATAATGTAAATCTTATGTATTATCTAATTGAACAAAGGCAGGGATGTGAATTCCAGTCAAAACTATACCCTGATTAAGACAGTATAGTAAATTCCAAAATCAACACCCTCCTTAGGAAAATGAATATAGTATAAATCTTATATGGGTGGGTTTGGTGTGCTAAACACTAGTTTTAACTGCTGTTTTATGTAGTGAATATACTATGAGTACCTTCCAGATGACCATGTGGAAATAATGACCCTGCTCAAGAGAGCAATTGTGGAAAAAGATACCTTGTTTAAGATAGACTGTATGCGAAATCATGACCCATCCTGCGGCACACTCATACTATCTAAGTAATAGTAAGTAGGCTACCGGGTTTGTAGTACTCTCTGAACTTCTATTTACACAGAGTTATTCTTTTTTTTTATATGTTTCCAATATTTCCTTATAATTAGAGTTATGTCCTCTTCAATAACCCTTATATAATTTGTTATGAAAAGCCAATTTAACTGTAGTACTATTCCTTCTAATGCTGCTTATGGGTTTATTAAAGTTATGACTATACAAGTCACGAGTATCGCTTTAACAGTGCTGGCACGAACATTGCACTATATTATTGTCGCGGAGGTAGTTGTTGGAGGTGATGGCGTAGATGGCGGTGGTGTCTTAAAACGCTTTCAATTTTGGTCTTTATCTTGAAAACACTGATATGATACAATAGCATGGACTTTTCATAACAAGATTTGTTTGGGTTATTGAAAAAATGACAAGGAAATATTAGTTGTATAAATAGAGGTACAAAGAGCACTACAAGGCAATTAGGATTTTGTGTTGAGGTTAGCATTCGGACCGGGGTTTAGAGTAAGTGCAAGGGTAAAAGGCGTCAGAATTAGTATTACTGAATTAGGGTACGGATTTAGGGTTTGGCTAGGGGTAAGCCGAGACTAGGGTAAATTGCTAAGCATACGTCACAACATCTCATTTACATATCTATCTCAGTTGCACATATTTATCCAGGATAAGATCATAGTACATCAGTTAAACAATAAATGAAGCGATATGGAGTAAATGCGAATGAGGCAAAATCTCCACAAATACATGGTAAAAATCAAGGAATTGAACAACGCGTTTATTGTTGTTCTTCATCTTGAAGTCACCATGAGGCCTCAACAATGAGCTCATCCCTCATAATAAGTTCAAGACGAACACTTACAACGGTTTGAGTGGAATTCATTGCTATTTGTCAAGCTATGAATTTGTAAAATAAATAGTGTCCTGAATTGATTTAATTTTTTAGTAGAATCAGGTTTACTAAGATTAGATTTTATTTAGGCAACATCAAAGGTCAAGGTCTAATGAAAAAAAAGAAGGAATAACATGAAACATCTACAATGGCTGAAAGTTACAACTACATGCTACAATTTGCAAGGGAAAAACACGCGAAAACCCCGCCAGTGCCGGCACTGGCAAGGCACATGGGGAGGGTTAAACCAGTAGGGTTATACACAAAATAATGTATTGTGACGTCATCAAAAAAATTGTAGCTCCTTACATATGAAAAATAAGATACTTTCAAAATACTTAACATAGAATGCACTATGAAAAGGGGTCAAAGGTAACGCGTACTACTACTGATGTATGTTGTGTCAGTCGATGATAACATGATAATAGTCTATTAAAGAAGATAACATAAGCGAATTAACATAAAAAAAACGAAATAAACGAAATAATATTTCGAACAAACGAAAAAGTTTTTTCGAAAACATGAAATACTATTTCAAAAAAAAAAGTAATTTCGAAAAAAATACGAAATAGTACTTCAAAGGAAAGAAATTTTCCGATAAATCTAAATACTTACTCTAGAATGATGTTTTTTTCGCTTAACTTGATAACTCTTTATTTAGGGGCCGACTCCGACCTGCTGTTTGGTGTGGGGTTTCCTTACCGTTCATTGAAGATCTTATGGTGGCTTTGAGTTGTTATTACCCCCTTTTGGGTCGTTGTCTCTTTGACACATTCCCCGTTTCCCTTCTTTTTTCTATTCGATAAAACGAAATAATTGTTTCGAATAAACAAAAAACTTATTTTGATAAAACAAAATAATTAATTTGAATAAACAAAATATTATTTCATTTAAACGAAATAGTATTTTGATAAGATGAAATATACTATTTCCAATTAAGGAAAAAATTCTTCTTGTAAAAACGAAATGCTTATTTCGATATAACGAAATACTATTTCTATCAAACGAAATAATCAAATTATGTAGATATAAAAAAATTTTTTTTTTTCGAAAAACGAAATACTATTTCGAAAAAATAAAATTCTATTTGAATAAAAAAAATAAAAGTATATAAATATTGCATGTCTGTAAAGGGACTCTGTAGAATATTATTAAATAGTATGCCGAGTACATTTTCTCATTTATATTTTGTGTGTGTTTTTTATTTTTCGAACAAACGAAAAAGTTTTTCGAAAACATGAAATACCATTTCAAAAAAAAACGAGTGTAATTTCGAAAAAAATACGAAATATTACTTCAAAGGAAAGAAATTTTCCGATAAATCTAAATACTTACTCTAGAATGATCCTTATTTCGCTTAACTTGATAACTCTTTATTTAGGGGCCGACTCCGACCTGCTGTTGGGTGTGGGGTTTCCTTACCGTTCATTGAAGATCTTATGGTGGCTTTGAGTTGTTATTACCCCCTTTTGGGTCGTTGTCTCTTTAACACATTCCCCGTTTCCCTTCTTTTTTCTATTCGATAAAACGAAATAATNGAAAAAATTCTTCTTGTAAAAACGAAATGCTTATTTCGATTTAACGAAATACTATTTCTATCAAACGAAATAATCAAATTATGTAGATATAAAAAAAATTATTTTTTTTGATAACACCCAAAATTATTTTGAAAATGCGAAATAATATTTCGTAAAAAACGAAATACTATTTCGAAAAAATAAAATTCTATTTGAATAAAAAAAAATAAAAGTATATAAATATTGCATGTCTGTAAAGGACTCTGTAGAATATTATTAAATAGTATGTCGAGTACATTTTCTCATTTATATTTTGTGTGTGTTTTTTATTTTAACATTTTTTAATTATTAAATTATTTCATTATCAAATAGTTGACGTAAAGTAAGTGAGAACCGAATCGTCAATCAAAAGAGCGAACAATTCATGGACAAAGGCAACATCGGACACACTAAGAAACAAGGAAACCACTTGAGGACGGGACAAATAAGAAAAATGAAGACACACATACAAATCAACAACACGGACACAATAAAAACCATGGGTGAGATCAGGTGTACCGGTAGAGGGAGCATCTCCTGCTTCTTATAAGGCACCCGCCGTGTTGAATATGTCAACTCCGGTAGTAAAGTCAAATCCGATAGAGGAAAAACAAACTTTGGTTGTAGAGGGAAAGATCTGTTGTCATCTGGGAAACAAGATCTTTATGTCGACCTTAAAACTTCTGTAATGATGACTTTAAGTTTTTTGTAACGTACCCTTTCTTAAGTAGTCTATTTGTAGACAACTGAGCTCTATCAAGGAAGTCACTGTAACGACCACAAGCCCTTGAGTAGCGAATGAGTTGTGAGATGTAAACTCAATATGCTGGTGCTTTTGGAATGTTGCTGCAAAGAAAAGGGAAGTTGACTATTGAAAAAATGAAGTCATTGCGTTTGTCATACAGGCTAGTTTGTAATGTACCTCTGTTGTCAATTTCAAGATGAAGGTCAAGGAACGAAGCCAATGTGGAAGTATCCGTAGTATCCTTAATTTCAAGCTCTTTTGGATAAATAAGATGAAGAAAATCACCAAAGCGAGGTTTGTTTAATGATAAAATACCATCTATATAACAAGTTGTATGTAAGTTACATTTAAAAAGAATTATCAAAAATATTTTAGCTTACTAAAGTAGTTGAAAGTCGTTTAAAATAGACAACTTAACCTCTTATGGTAAGGAAATAAGAAAAAAAACAGTTCACTACTTTTTTAACAATTACCCAGAAAAACATGATACCATTAGATTTTTATGCATTTTTACCGGGAAGTTGGGAAAATATTTGAGCACAAACAAATTAAGATACTAATAAATGTGTGTATAAAGGGTCAATTTGACCCACATTCTGTGCCCCAAAATTGCACTTAACGTGGTGTACATTTTTGCAACTATTAGAATTTAAGTCAATACCTTACCATGCATTTCTAGGGATTTTGTCCTACGTACATTTACCCCCATATTCCAGCATTCGTTCATGTATGTATACAATTTAGTTTAGCTATATTATATACCAATGTTACCTGAGTGTAGAGATCTAAATTAGGCAAGTATGCCTCTCTGATCCATCTCAACATTTATTTTACTGCTGTCTGCTTCCGTTCCATGAAATCGGCGCTAAATTTGATCGAGTTGTTCTCCAGTGTTCATTCAGTAAATTGTTCAAACTATTTATAGGTTTTGAATCCACCACTTTGTTTGGCAGGATATCCAAGTGATCTACTATTCTTTTGACTAAAATCGCATTTCCTTCTCTATTGTTGCGACATTCTTGTTTGTATATTTTGAACTTATTTCCTCTGGTAGTTGATTCAGTTCTCATTAGTAACAGGTTTAAGTCTACATCCATTTTGTCTATGACCTTTATAATTTTGAATGTTTCTATCATGTCTGCTCGAGTACGCCTATATTGAAGGGTTGGAAGGCCTACAAATCCTAATATGTCGCTATATTTTAAATTTTGTAGATTAAGAGTCTGCATTTGATTCTTCAGTGAATACACTCTGAAAATATTGGTTTGATATTTCAGCCTTGACAACATTGTCAGTATGGATTTCTCTACTATCATCAGCTAAACATTGTATGTGATCTACCTTTGTTTTAGACTGTACAAATCTCAAAAAAACTTTATTGTCATCTTTTGATTTTAGTGCTATTTCCTTTTCATACTTTTTTTTGCTTGTCTAACCTTTCCACTGGTAATATGTTTATTTAGCTCGTAATTTAGCTTATTTTGTGGATTTTTACAATTATTAAATTTATTCCACATTTCCCTTTTTCTAATTACTGCCTCTTAAGTGTCATTGTCCATCCAGGGTGTGTTGTAATGCCTAGACTTAAATTTGCATATTGGTATGTTGTCCTTACATATCGGCAAATTTATTCCACAGGCTCTCAACATTCCCTATACCCAATGTTTCTGTTTAGCCCATTGTTAATAGTTTCATTTTCGCTTTTGAAATATTTAGGTTTCTCAGTTTGATAATTATTTACATCCATTAAAGAGTAAACTCAAGCATTTCATGATCACTGTTACCGAGAGATGAACAGTTGTTAATATCCTCAATCATGTTATCTTCTTTTGTAAAAATTAAGTCCATTGTAATCATTTTAACAACGTGTACACAGAATGCTCCATTTGCACAAGCCATAATAATAATTCTGAGTCCAATTTTAGATTTTTTAAATGCATAAAAATAAACCTTGTAAAAAATTATCACTTGGTATCATAGAAAAAACAATAGATTTGTAAATCTGAATAGAAACCTCAAAATGCACAATCATACCTAGTTCTGTTTTTCATATGCATTTAACTTTAACAATTGTTTGAAAACTCCCATAAGATGAATTGTTTTACAGTATAATATGCATTCACTTTGTATTTATGTACATGTTATTTCTGTTATTTATCTTGTTTGTGGGGATACACTGATATACGAGTGTTTCAGCACAAAACTTTTATTTAAGAAAAAAAAAGAACTATCAGACAGCGAATCTATAAAGTTTTGTCTTGGGTTCGAGTTGAACGTTTTTGTGAAAACGCGGAGGATTACTTAAAAGCAAGGACTTAGATGGTAAAAAACAACCGCAGTAGAATGCCGTAAGAACAAAGAACAAGATTACATAAATCAAAGTCCAGAGACAAGGCAATGGTAAAAGCACCAAGAGACGGAAGACCAAAGACACTACACAACCACAAAACACAAACTCTACAAATACAACAATAAAAACTAAAGCACTAACAGTGTGAACTGTCAAAGAGTGACAATAGCTGCTCCGGAAGGGTAAGCATGTCCAGCTCTGTATACAACGCCCACCACACTATCAGTGGGTCAATTCAGGGTAAAGTCAGAATCGGTATTGTCAAATCCGGAAACCGTAATCTCGCTGAAAATGCCAGTTTTCAATTGTGACACCGACATTTCATATCTATATATCATGTCGTCATGACGGCCATAGAATTTCTGAAGGGAAGAAAGTAACAACGGCTGAACATAACCCTGACTCAGCAGTAGCTTTTCAGAGCATCTCAATCGCAGTCAATAAAGTGGTAAGGAATTTGGATAAACGTATAAATATATACACATACTGTCTCATGATTGAAAAATAAAAGATAGCGGTATCTTTTATCTTTTATTTTTACGTTTGACATCATATGTGTATATATTTATGCTTTTACTTTGTGCGTTTATTTATGCTTGTACAAACTGCTTCGCATCACTCTTCATTTTGCATCGACAGTAACTTCGGTATTTTGTTATTTACACATGATACATGTTATCCCAAAGTGCTTGATGTTTTCCTGTAGACGTCATCATTGAGGAGTTGTATTTCATGTTGTCTCCTAGTCCTACTCTTACGGATATGGATTGTGGTGAACTATGTAATTTGCCATTGAAATGGTTTCTTCTTAGCTAAATTAAGGTGTGAACGGGGGTGACAACAAAAATAACGGAACAGAATTGTCAAGAGCCAAAGTCAATGAGACAAGGCAGATGGAAACCAACGGAAAAATTGTCGACCGCAATGGTCATGAATTGTACAGGTTTTTAAAAAAGAAATGATTGGTTAAACTGGTTTTATGGCGCTCCATTAAATTTATAGAATTGTATAATAGCACACTTCTTCACATTTAACTACATTTACCATTCTCTGCTCATTAGTGTATCAAGGTCTTGCTGAAGTAGGTCTTTGGACGTTGTTGTTCAGTAAAGTACACAATCGTCTCCAAATAATCGTATGGTTTACGATGTGCTGTTAGTGATGTTGTTTATATCAGGATGATGGTAAAATCGAGAACTGTCCCTTATCGTACTCTTTATGTTAATAGGGCTGGTCTGGCGATGCGTTGCTAATAACCACCACTTGTAGTCGATATTTTGGAAACTGGCAATCACTTTGTTTTACCTTGAATTCCATAGTTTAAGAAAACCCTACTTATTCCCCTACTACAATATCGATGGATGAGATTGTAAAAAATCACACTTCAGTGTTAGCATCTAATTATGAAAACAATCAACTCCCTTATATCTACTGGGTACCAAAACTTCATAAGAATCTATACAAACAGAGATTCATTGCCGGGTCTTCCAGATGCACTACTTTGTTAACCGCAGTCAGAGATGGCCTGAAAAAAATACTGTAATAAAGCTTACTCCACAAGCGGTGTGAATCAAATGTGGATTCTTAAAAATTCAAAAGATCTCCTTGAACAGCTATCCTCATCCAGTCTTACCCATTGAAATAACATTCAAACTTTTGACTTTTCTACACTTTATACAACCCTGCTGCACAATAAACTGAAAACAGTAATTGCAGATTTAATACATCAATGTTTCTGCACAAAAAAATGGAGAACGCAGAGTCACCTTTTTAGTTATAGGGAAAGACAAGACATATTTTGTTAAGAACCACACCGATTCAAATAAGAAGTATACTGAGACTGACGTAATCAAAACGTTAGAATTTTTGATCGACAATATTTTTGTCGAATATGGAGGTCGTGTTTTCCAACAGACAATAGGGATTCCTATGGGAACAAACTGTTCGCCGCTTTTAGCTGACCTTTTCCTTTACTTGTACGAGGCCAATTTTTTACAAGGGCTTATTCAAAGAAGACGAAAACATTCAGCCCAGTCCTTTAATTTCAGCTTCCGGTACATAGACGATGTACTTTCTCTTAATAATCCTAAATTTAAGGAGTATTTACACCAGATCTATCCAAATGAGCTTGAAATTAAAGAAACAACTGAAACACCTACTGCAGCTTCGTACCTAGATCTTTTATTGTATATTGACGAAGATGGACGTTTGAAATCTAAGCTATATGACAAGCGTGATGATTTTAACTTCCCCATTGTGAACTTTCCCTTTCTTAGCAGCAATATACCTACCTCTCTAGCCTATGGAGTGTACATTTCACAGTTGATTCGTTACTGTCGAGCATGTAGTTTGTACAGTGAGTTTTTGAACAGAGCAAAAACACTGTCCCAAAAGCTGCTTAGTCAGGGATTCGTTAATTTCATCCTTCAAGAAATTCTATGGAATTCACCATAGCATCATTGAAAGATATGACGTGTCAGTATCCCAAATGAAAGTGGACATTTTCAGCTAGATTCACGTCTTCCCGGATTTGACTACCGACTTTGACATTTTCCCGGATTGAATCACTCACAGTGTGACGGGTGCTGTTAACAAAGCAGTACATGCTTACCCTTCCGGAGCAATTGATGTCACTCTCAGTTTCACTGGAGTTCATACTGTGAGTGCCTTTGTTGTGAATGTTGTGATTTCTGTTTCCGTGCTTTGTGTCTATCTGGCGTCGTTGTTTTTGTTTCTAGCGTCATTGTTTTCTGTGTTCTCGCTTTTGCCCTGTCTTTGGGCTTCGATTTTTGTGAATTTCACTCCTTTGTTCCCTTCGGTATTCCACTGCCGTTGTTTAAGAACTTAACTGATAGTACATGTGGTCGTTGGTGTGGAATCTTATGGACTTTAAAACGAAGTTTCGATATGAAACTAGTAGTCATGTTATTACAGGGGACATCAGCATCGTCCAGGACCAAGAGGTAAAAACTTTTCTTCAAAAAGGACCGAAATATCGTGCTCGTTCACAGATCATTTGGAAGGACTGCGGTGAAATCATTGAAAAAGCCGTCATCTCATTCTGTAAAGTGGCGTAAAAGAGAAAATGCGGGTAAAAAATCATTAGACACTTTCATAAACAAATGCATGGAAGTTGTTGATATCCGTATTAATAATTTTGAGTAAATGGTCTTCCAAACGTTTAGATTTTATCTGCACTGATGAGACATAAGTTGTCGAAATGCGCATATGCAGAATTTAAATTCACAGTAACTTCGGTACTTAGTCATTTGAAACACATTATAATCAACAATACCATTCCTGCGATTTCAAAAATTAAACGTAAGTTTAAAGATTTGGAAAAATAGTATGTTTGTTCCGGCAGGTAAAGCAGCCAATAATGTGGTCGTTGTGGTCGTAAGTATTACATCGAGGTAAATTTGGAATGAAGTTACCAGTTCAAGTAAATTCCAAGCTACCAGGTCAACAGAAACACAAATAATTGATGATCATATGATAGCTACATCTGAACTAAAAAGCAACTTCTAATCATAGAAGCATTCCTACTATGTATTGGCTCCCTAATCTTCGCAAAAATCCTTTCAAATTGCGTTTTTTTTTTTTTTTCGGCATCAAGTAAATGTTCAACTACACACATTTTTGTTTTATAGACCAGTGCATTTACTACCATAAAAAAAAATTCTCGTTATCAATTTCAGCAACAAAGTTATGAATACATTGGAATTAACTACTTTTGTAGCGATAAAACTTAGGTAGACGTTTTTGAAAGACTTAGATCTTTTAATGCAGCATAAGTCTCCGTCGATAGCTTTGATTTTTCTAACCTTTAAACAACATAACCGCATACATTTATCAGGGAGAAAATTTCGTATTTGGTCAAAGGGTCCTTCAAACAATCAGGATGTACTAACATTTGTTGCTATACCTTTAAATCATTTTTCAGTGACGATAAACATGACAATTATACAACTGGAATTACAAGGATATGATGAAATCTTTAATATGAAAAAGAAAGGAAATGGGGTAAATTTCAAGGAGACAACTCCCTATATCCAGGCTAAAACGACCCAAAACAAAGCATCTAGGGGTCACCGTACCGTCTTCAACACGGTTAGGAACCTCATACCATATAGCAAGCCCTAAATGGTCCTAAAAAATGTAAAAAAGTGAATAAATCGATGGAAACAAACCACATCCAATAACCCAAATATCAAGAAACTAAAATTTTATAAGAAGACAAGGACAAGCCAATGACCAATATATTTGATTTGTCATGGACAGGCGCAAAAATTGCGGCGGGNCCCCTATGTGTGGTGAATGGCTAAAAAATAAATACACAAAAAGACTCACAGTAAAAATCAAACTAGAAAAAAGTCCATCTTATCAAGACGAGTACCCTTACAATGCAGTACATACAACATGAAGACAATACACACAGGTACTGTCCGCACAAATGCTCGCAGTTACTAACAGCTAGTTAAGGACATAATTTCCGTTGACTATGATACCTTCTTACATATGAAACTTCAATTGAAATACTTCTAAATTGATTTGGAAAGTTAAACACTAGGTTTATGATAAAAGGGTTGATTTCTCCTTCCATATAGTCAATTTTCCTCATCTCGACGGCGATGTTCCGTTAGCCCCCTTCTTACGTGTTCTACATTTCACAACTTGTTCGATATGCACGAGTATGTAGTGATGTTTCTGACTTCAACGACCGAAATCTTCTGTTCACTGAAAAACTTCTGCATCAAGGGTTTAGATATCATAAATTGATAAAAACATTCTCCAAATTTGATTATAGATACATTGACTTATTAACAAATTTAGTTCTACATGCAGTGCTCTTATACATCAGGGCATTTCACATCCAAACTTCTATGGCAATATCATTTACAAAGCGTATATATTCAAAGTTTTTCCTTCCAAACTTATTAATCCGTTGAACAAACTTATTCGTAAAGGATATAAATACAACATTGTCGTTTAATCCTTACCTCTTGTTTTTGTTGGCAAAGGTATTGATCAGCTTCTACATGCTTTACACCGTCACTAATAAAAACATTTTTTTCATATTGGCAGTATTTGGCATTGCACAATAATGTTCTTCTTTCATTAATTGATGATGTTGATATACGAAATCTATTAAGACGTATTTCAATTGAGGTTTGATATGTAAGAAGGCTTGATATCATAGTCAACGGATATGATGTCCTAAGCTAGCTGTCAGTAACTGCGAGCATTTGTCCGGACAGTACCGGTGTATATTGTTTTCATGTTTTATGAACTTCATTGTAAAGGTACTCGTCTTCATAAGTTGTACTTTTTTTTCTAGTTTGAGTTTTGACTGTGAGTCTTTTTGTGTATTTATTTTTTAGCCATTCACAACTCGTGGGAGGGTTTGGATCTAAGAAAACGAGTTTAACCCCGCCGCAATGATTGCGCCTGTCCATGACAAATCAAATATGTTGGTCATTGGCTTGTCCTTGTCTTCTTATAAAATTTTAGTTTCTTGATATTTGGGTTATTGGATGTGGTTTGTTTCCATTGATTTATTAACTTTTTTACTTCAGTCTGGGGCCATTTAGGGCTTGCTATATGGTGTGAGGTTCCTCACTGTGTTGAAGACCGTACGGTGACCCCTAGAAGCTTTATTTTGGGTCGTTTAAACCCGGAGATGGGATGTTGTCGCCTTGACATTTACCCCATTTCCTTTCTTTTTCATATGATATTCAAAATGTTAGGGCAGTGAACATTTTCGAACTTTGACTTACACCCATGGTTTTGACACTACTACCAGTTATATTTAGCAAAACATCAAAAGAAAATAGGAAATTGTTTTAGCGATTGTCAAAATTTATACAAAGGGATGTCCATGGGACAATTCTTGGGCCTGTTCTATCTAATGTTTTTATATAAAAAGCATTTTTTACTGTCAAATTATCAATTTAGCGAGCAGCATATATAATTATGCAGATGATAATACCTTGTCTTGTTTTCATTCAAATTTGGAAACTCTAAAAAAAATCATTAGAAACAGATAGCATTGTTACAACCGTTTTTGTAATAAACAACCGTTTTTGTAATAATTTTTTTTCCTATGAATTTTTTTATGATTAAATGCTTCAATTGTATTAATTAAGTGATGAAAAATTGAAAATTAGCAGAACAAACTATGAACAGGATACTATAATTCAAGTTATTAGAAAAAACGTTATTACAAAAACCGTTACGAATGTGACAACCGTTTTTGTAATAATTACCATTTTTGCAATAATTGTTTTTTCGTATCAACCGTTTTTGTAATATTTTTTATGCATCGAATACTTGTTCCCTTGCTTTAGTTGTATACTTCTATTGATGAATAATATAAAACTAGTGTCCCTGGTATTGGAAATGAAATTATTATAAAAAGCGTTATTACAAAAAACGTTGAATTTGTCTCAACCGTTTTTGTAATAAACAACCTTTTTTGTAATAAATCTTTTTCCAAAGGAATTTTCATTATTAAATGCTTCAATTGTCTTATTTTATTGATGAAAAATGTAAAGTTAGCAGAACAAAGTATGAACACGATATTATAATTCAAGTTATTACAAAAATGTTATTACAAAAACCGTTACGAATGTGACAACCGTTTTTGTTATACTCATCCATATATATTTGCAATATTTTTTTTTGTATCAACCGTTTTTGTAATATTTTTTTCCTTAACAAACACATGTTTCCCTGCTTTAGTTGTATACATTTATTGATGAATAATGTAAACCTGTCAGAAAAAAACTGAGCTCCTGGTATGGTATATATAACAATATACCGAGGTTACTGTAAATTTTATTTCTGCATTTCCGCATTTGACAACTTATGTCTCTTCAGTGCAGATAACATCAAAATATTTGGAAATCCATATACCGAAACATGTGTCAAATCTGATAGAGAACAAATTACCAATAGAATCTAAATAGGAAAGCCAAAAATCAGCTAAGGACATAGCTATGCAAGAGGGAGATGCTCCTTAGTTTGAACAAAATTTTCTTAAATTTAGATATTGCAATTTTTCAAATAAAATCGGTTTTCGGGCCCGCACAGAAGTACTGGCTACTGGGTTGTTGAATACCCTCGGGGACTAGCAGTCCACCAGCAGAGGCATCGGCCAAGTGGTAATAAATAACAAAATACCGAGGTTACTGTAGTTTTTATTTATGCATATCCGCATTTGACAACTTATGTCTCTTCAGTGCAGATAGCATCAAAATATTTGGAAATCCATTAACCGAAACATGTGTCAAATCTGATAGATAACAAATTACCAATAGAATCTAAATAGGAAAGCCAAAAATCTGCTAAGGACAGAGCTATGCAAGAGGGAGATGCTCCTTAGTTTTTAACAAAATATTCATAAATTTAGATATTGCAATTTTCCAAATAAAATCGGTTTTTGGGCCAGCACCGAAGTACTGGCTACTGGGTTGTTGAATACCCTCGGGGACTAGCAGTCCACCAGCATCAAATTATTACAAAAAGCGTTATTACAAAAACCGTTAAATGCGGGACAACCGTTTTTGCAATAAAGACCGTTTTTGTAATAAACGACAGTTCTGTTTGTATGAAAAGGAAAAAGAGATAAGCAAAAGATATAAACAATTGATTCTCTTTCTCCGAGACCAAGCTATGAAATAAACAACGAAAAATAGCTAACACAGTAATGTAAAGGTGTTGGAATTCTGGACATCCTCATTGAAGAGAAAAAGACCGTAATTCATCGTGTCGATTTTTGAAGATGGACGCTTGAAATCTAAGCTATATGACAAACGTAATGATTTTAACTTCTCATTGTGAATTTTCCCTTTCTGAGCAGCAATATACCTACCTCTCCAGCCTATGAAGTGTACATTTCACAGTTGATTCGTTACTGTCGCGCATGTAGTTTATACAGTGATTTTTTGAATAGAGCAAAAACACTGTCCCAAAAGTTGCTTAGTCAGGGATTTATTCAGCCTTTGTTGCTTTCATCCCTTCAGAAATTTTATGGCCGTCACCATGATATCATTGACAGATATGACGTGTCTGTGTCCCAAATGAAAACGGAAATTTTCAGCTAGATTTCACGGATTTGGCATAACCGGTTTTGACTTTACCCTGGATTGACTCACTGATAGTGTGACGGGTGCCGCTAGCGGAGCAGGACATGCTTACCCTTCCGGAGCACCTGATGTCACTCCCGGTTTTCATGCGAGTTCACACTATGAGTGCCTTAGTTTTTAATGTCGTCTTTTTATTTCCGTGCATTAGAGCTGTTTCATGTCCTTTTTTGTCTTTGTTTTTCTCTGTTGCCGTTTTTGCCATGCCTTTGGATTTCGATTTTTGTAGTCTTCGCTTCCCTTGTTTCTTCGGTATTCTACTGCCGTTGTTTTTGCAGCATTAACTTATTACATAACAAGGAATTTTTTCGAAAAAAGATTATAACTGAAAGCATGCAGTGGAATGGGTAACAGACATTTTTGAAATAATCGTTTCTCATGAAAGCAATGTTGTTATACTTCGATTGTCGACCAATATTGATGAATAATGTTAAACTAGTAGAAAACTATTTCCCTGGTATAATAAATGAACTTATTACAAAAAGAGCTATTGCAAAAAACGTTGAAGAAGTGACAACCGTTTTTGTAATAAACAACCGTTTTTGTAATAAATATTTTTCCTATGACATTTTCATGGTTAAATGCTTCAATTGTCTTATTACACTGAGGAAGAATGTAAAATTAGCAGAACAAACTATGATTATGATATTATAATTCAAGTTATTACAAAAAACGTTACGTGTTCCTATCGTTATTTGTGTTTGTCTCTTGTTTTCATTATTGTTTTTTCTGGTGCAGTTTGCTTGTAAATTGTGGCATGTGATTGTAGTTCCTGGCCATTGTAGGTGTTTGCTGTTATCCTATTTTTGTAATATTAAGAACACGATTTCATTTCTCTCTGGACATTTGAAATTTATAAAATAGAAAATATAAAAAAAAAAAAGGCTGATATAGTTTAAAATATCTTTGTCTCTGAAAAAATGTACGTACATTTTTGTATTTGTTCTTCACAACAATTTGAAGATCCCGAAACGTGAAACTTTTCATTTCAATAAAAGGTTCCCATTGTGACTTCAAGATGAAAAACAACAACAAAGGCGTGGTTCTATTGCCTGATTTTACCATGTGTTTGTTGAGACCTTGTCTTATCTACTCTATCCTTTCATTATTAATTAGCCTAATCCATAATTATAGTACCATGAAGAAATGTAAAATTGCAAGCATACATGCATAGTGGTTAGTGTATTAAGGTGGAATTTTAGCAAAAAAATTAAGTGTAGCTAAAGCATTTGATGGAATTTGTACAGATTAATAATTACATATTTATCCCATAACTCAGATACTGTACCACTGTTTCTGTTTGTACTCACACATACAAAGTCTGGGGAGACTTGTTTTACTTTTTTTATTTTTATTTAGTCTTCCAAATGAAGTGTACACGTGTTTGAAGGAGTAACCTCTAATCAGCACCATTAAGATCAAATAATATGGAAGGCAATGATCAAAACAAAGGAAGCCTTCCATTCTACAAAAATGTTTCAAATGCATAAAACAAAACTAAATCCGAATAACCAGTAATATGTAATATATAGCTTAGGACAAAACTACGATGGGGGACTTAAAACTCACTTTGTAGAATTTGCAAAAATAAAAAAAAAATTTAAACAAAGTGTAAACATGAGATATACACAATATCTAAGAAAAATAAAAACATATATCTCGACACGGGGAAATATTTTCTTCACAATGTCTAATTTTAAATAACGGAATTTCAAACACAAAAAAAATACTTTTTAAGAAAAAAAAGGTCGCGAAAAGTGTAAAGAGCCAGAACGAATAAGCAATAAGTTTAAGATGTATATGAGGATATAAATAGGAAAAATGAAAGGATATGGAGTGAATGTACATGTGACAAAAACGCACACGATACATGGAAAACTCCATTTTATCAAGGACAGGGCTTTTATTCCTGTCTTCATCTTGATGTCGCCTGAAGGTCTTCAACTAGAGGTGAACAATGTTCACCCCTCAAGCGAGATCAAGAAGGCCCCTAACGTGCACTTAAGCGGTATTCTTGACAAAAAATATATCAAGGTCACTCCCTTGCTCCCCACCCGCCATGGAGTGCCAAGTTGGGCGATGCTCAGGGTTATCCAGCTGAAAGCACCATCGAGCAACATCGATCGCAGCTAAAATATGTCATTGAAGCAACACATGTCGGGAGCGGTCAATGAGAAAAAAGTAAATTCGGGCAATGTTTGTCTACAAATATTTGTACACTTCATTCAAATTTTTTCGGGAGGGGGAAATCGTTGACTCGAACAATTGTGTCGATGTTTCAAAATGACTCAGAGATATGTCAAAACTATTTCTACATTTTTTTTTCATCCCGTTCTTTCAGAAGAGAGTTTTTGCATCCGTCTGATCGTCAGTCCAAAACGATGTGACTACTCCTACATTTTTGAATTTATTGTTTTAATTTTGTCATAGAATTGATGCACATGTGCTGCTGACTGCAATAAGCTTCCGGATTTTTGATAGTGGTTTTCACCAGCTTCAATGCAAACAAGAGGATCCCAACTGTAGATTTTGACACATGTTATATGTGACGCCAACTACGCCTGCACTTTTGAATTTAGGGATCTAAATTTTTTGTAGAATTGTTGCATATCGTGTGTAAATGTACACTAAGTTCTCCGATTTTTTGTATCTTTATCATGGTGCCAAACAAGAGGCCCAAGTTGTCGATTTAGATTTTGACACACGTGGCATATGACCCAAATCCTCCTACGTTTTTCAATAAAGGGATTATGGGATTCAATTTTCATATGGAATTTAGTTTATAGCCTGTAGATTTGGATTTGGATTTTTTTTTATTCCAGTTCCAACTTTGGTGAATTTCCTGAAAATGTCGGTGACACATATTTTCTTGGATTTTTGTATGTTTTTCTATTCTGATAACTTGGACAAGTGTTTGATAAAAAAATCGAAATTCTGACAACTTAAGATTCTGAAAGGATGTGAAACTTTGGTAAATTTCCTAAAAGTCTCAAATACCACTGATATTAAGGAATTCTACCTAGGAAGCGTACTAAAATAATTTTTTAAGTTTAGGATAAACTTTTTGATCAATTGGGTTTCAAAAATTTTTTTCTCCTGAAAATCTCAAAGACCACTTATTCTTTTCGGAATTCTACCTAGCAACCAAACTTAAATAATGTGATGATAAATTTCCTGAAAGTCTCGTCTCAAAGACCAATTTAATCATTTGTTTCCTTTAGGACATAAATTTTTTATTGCAATTTTGGTAAATTTCCTGAAATACCACTTACCTTTTAGAATTTTGCCTAGTAACCATACTTACATACACGTTTTCATCAATCAAAATTCAAAAAGAAAAAAAAATGACAATTTGGTATATATTTCCTAAAAGCCCCAAACACCATTTTTTTTAATTCTAACTAACAACCATACCTAAAGCGTTTGTTTTTATCAATTTGATTTCAAAAGTAGTTGCTTCCAATTTTGGTTATTTCCTGTAGGTCTCCTCGACCACTTATTTTTTGGAATTCTACCAAGCAACCTTACTATCATAAATTATTTCTAGTAGAGCAAAGAATTGCATTGACAGATGTCAAAATATTGGTTTCCAGTTTTGGTGTATTCCCTTTTCTTTCTAGCAACATTCCAAAAGCACCAGAGTATGGAGTTTACATCTCAGAACTCATTCGCGGAATATTTATAAGTGTTTACACCGTACTTTTTTATGTACAATGTAGACAGAATTTGTAATAATCATACGTAAAAAAGGCACAACCAAACAAAAATATGTCAAGAACTGATGACTGACTTGCTCGTCAAACCATATTCTTGTGTTAAATGTGTCAAAACAATGTTTTTCAAGTAAGTTTTATTATTTCGATGATAAAATGTTTTTCCTTTATTTCTACGCATGTGACACCACTGTTTTGCTATATGCCTGATTCTTGAATGTACTGGTGTTTAAAGACTATGAGTTTATAACTGTTATGATTATATTAGAAATATTAGGTGTACTATGAAATTGTGTTATAGTGATCGTTAGACCATGTTTTTCTGTTCAATTATACTATTAGAGATCTGAAAGTTTCTAAAGGATATTTCGGGTCTCTACTAAACAAAATCCTTATAGATATTGGTTAAACAACCCTCAATTCAAGATAAGGGTAGAGTCGCGTCGCTTGGCATCTGTCGTCCATCCTACTGATGAGGACAACGTTCGAAGAACTCATTTTATTTTAGGTCACCTGGCCAAAGGCCATGTCAGCTTATGCCATCACTCGGCGTCCGTCCGTTCACTTTTATTCAAAGATCTTATCCTCTTAAACTACTAAGCCAATGCTTACCAATTTTAATCTGAATCATTACTAGGGTTTTCACTTTCAAGTTTGTGATTTTTATGTCCGTACGTAGACCAAACAACATGGCCACTCTTACTAGAAATGGAACATAGGGGTTAATTGATGTTTTCTGCAAATTACTCCAAAACCGTTACAGATATCAAAATTTTGGCCCTTTTCTGTAAAGTTTTCGTTTTTTTTCTTACTTTTAGTCTTATATTTTGAAAATGATAGGAGATAGAATTAAATAGGAAAAATGAAATGAAATGGAGTGAATGTACATGTGACAAAAACGCACACGATACATAGAAAACTCCAGTTTATCGAGGACAGGGTTTTTATTCAGGTCTACGTCTTGATGTCGCCTGAGGGTCTTCAACAAGAGGTGAACAATATTCCCCCCTCAAGTGAGATCAAGAATGTCCCTAGCGTGCACATAAGCGATATTCTTAACAAAAATTATATCAAGGTCACTCCAGTGCTCCCAAGCCGCCATAGAGTGCCAACTTAAGATATGCTCAGGGTTATCCAGCTGAGTTTATATTACAAAAATGGTCAGCATAGTAAGATCCACATGTCGTACAATTTTGAAGCACATCTGACGACCCACATAGGAGTTATTGCCGCTTTTTCTTTGAATTTTTACGATTTTTTAACGTTTTTACTTTTATATCAAAAACTGTTTGAGATAGAGGTCAAATGTGAATTGCAAAAGCGTTAAGCTTTTCAAGGACTTCATTTTCTACATATGTCCACCAGGTTTGCATTTCAGTCAAGATGGTCGCCACTAGGGAACATAGTTTAACATAGGACCATATGGGAAATGCATTAAAAAATGTTCTCCTCTAAAACCACTGAGCTAATGGGGACCAAATTTTGTCATAATAGTCCTCGGGTGGTCCCCTTAATACCTTGTGATTTTTGTTGTTGTACCTCATTCCAGATGGCCGCCAGCGGGGAACATAGTTTAACATATGGACCCTAGGGGAAATGCATTCAAAGATCTGCTCTGCTGAAACTACCCGACCAGTTGGAACCCCATCCAAAATGGTCCACAGCATGGAACATAGTTTTACATAGGGATCCTATGGGAAATACATTCAAAGGTCTTTTCTCCTGAAACCACTATAAGCCAATGAGAACCAAACTTGGATACCATTGTCCTTGGCTGGACCCCGTTAAAGTTCGTAGCTCATCCAAGATGGTGGCCAGCGTGGAACGTAGTTTAAAATAGGGACCCTATGGGAAATGCATTCAAATGTCTTCTCCTCTGAACTTACTGAGCCAATTGGAACCAAACTTGGTTACAATCGTCCTTTGGTGGTGTCTTTCAAAGTTTGTGATTTTTATCCCGCATTTTTTTAAGCAAATGCGGGGATGTTTTGGTCCGGTCCGCTCGTCCGTCTGACCGTTTATTCATCTGTCTGTCCGTTAGAAAAAGCTTGTCAGTGGAACTCATCCTACATTTTTGGATTGAGTGTTTTAATTTTGTTATAGAATTGTTGCATATATGCTGTAGATGTACAATAAGCTTTCGGGTTTTTTCTATATTGGTCTTGGTGCAAATAAAAGACCTCAAAATGTCTATTATATATATGTAAGCTTGTCAGGGGAACTCCTCTTACATTTTTTGGATTTTGTGTTTTAATTTTGTTATAGAATTGTTGCATATATGCTGCAGATGCGCAATAATCTTTCAGAGTTTTGATATTGGTCTTGGTGCAAACAATAGACCCAAGATGTCAATTTTGTTCATATGTAATATTGTCAGGGAACTCCTCTTACATTTTTGAATTTAGAGATTAAATATTATTATAGAATTGTAGCATATAGTCTGCAGATGTGCAATAAGCTTTCGGAATTTTTATTCCAGTTCTAACTTTGGTAAATTTAATGAAAATGTGATAATTACAAGAAATACCGATGTTGCATAAAAAACTGTACATTTCGTTCATCAGCAGCATTAATATCAAATAATATATTTTTATTTTTTAGCATATGATCTCATATTTATGGAAAGTGTTGTGAAAACAATAACGCTCTGAATACTTAGAATTCTGAAATGTCATTCCAATTTTGGTAAATATCCTGAAAGTCTCAAAGATCACTTATTTTTTTTTAATTTCAACCTAGCAACCATACTTTTAGAATTTATTTCGATTAGGACAAACATTTTCACTAATTCGATTTCAGAAATATTTAATTCCAATTTTGGTAAATTTCCTCAAAATATCAAAGACCACTTATTTTTTGGAATTCTACCTAGCAAACATACTTTTATTATTTATTTTGATTCCTTATATTGGATTCAATAAATTTCCATACCAATTCGGTTTTGGGTACCCATAAACCGGTTTAACCCTACCGCTGGCTTTTTCTAGTGCCGGTACCAAGTCCAGCTGTCCCGAGTTCCTATCGTTGTTTATGTTTGTCTTTTGTATTTTTATTGTGGGTTTTTTCTTGTGCAATTCCTATTTACTTTCTGGCACGTGGCTATGTTTTTTGGCCATTGTAGGTGTTTCCTGTTATCTTTTTTATTCTATTTTACTTCCTGAAATTCTCAAAGACAACTATTTTTTTAACTCCACCTAGCAACCATACTTTTATAATTCATTTTAATTAGGAGAAACATTTTCACCGAGTGGTTTTTCCAAAAAGCTTCCTAAAAGTCTCAAAGACCTCTTATTTTTGGGAATTCTTCCCAGCAACCATATATTATTGTATTCCTTTTTACTAAAAATAATGTTTATCCAGTGTGGGGGTAGCCATCATTTCTGATGGCACCACTTCTAGTTATGTTTGTAACTCATCCAAGATTTAAACTGTAACCTACGGGGAACTGCTTTATAGTATGAATGGGTGGTCTTTTGATGACAATGAATAAAACCAGTCCCCAGGTGAGCGATACAGGCTCATATGAGCCTCTAGTTTTAAATCAACGACAGGATACCCAATTTCCAAAGTTTAGCTGTTTTGTTTTTATATTCAGTTGAAGTCAACCTTTGTTTCTGTGAACATCTGATTTCGATATTTTCCGGTACTATTGACAAACTGAGCACATAGTAAAATGCGACTCCCTGAGCATCATTTTAAAAGAATATGCCAGATATATCTGGCTGCGTCTGATGTATCAAGTTAATATAGGGATGCTTTTCAAGAAAAAAAAATGAGTGATATAAATCATTCATTGAAATGTATTCCCCAATGAACAATACTGACACAAAAGGTTGTAGCAATATTCCATGGATAATCTTATTCCACGAAATACAAGATGGTAACGAGATTGTAGACTTGACAGTTTTTCTTTCACTTACTTAGCAAATGCAAAGCTTAATAAAGTAAGTCATAGCTTCTATTCTATAGTCCCTCGTACGAGTGGACAACCAAGTTACAAAATTATGCAGATACATACAGCAAGCTGTCTTTACAGCAGATGGGTGATAAAAACGATAAGGCACGAACCTGGCCTTAGATCTATGAAACTCAATTTCCTAAAGTACAAAAAATACCCAGGTTGCAAGATAAACAGTAATTTACGTAATGCTGTACACAAACGAATTGAAATAGCAAATGACCACTAATTCTCATGTTTTCCTCAGATATTGAGCAATGAACCATTTTCTATATACCACAAAAAATTCAGAACGCTTTACTTATTGGAGACCAAAACAAACTCCAAAATCAGAATTCAGGACTGGAAACCAGTCCTATACAAGTACGATCACCTGTCTGTGCTGTTTCATTCGATTATCAACTCTTTCAATTTTCCCCATCTTATTTACCCGTATTGAAGTTTTGGAGACCAAAAACTAATTTCAAGTATGTCAGATAATCTGTAAGGTTTCATCAACATCTGAGTACTTTCAATTTTCCTGCCTTTTTTTCCTGCTTTCAGGACAACCGATACCATGTTGACAATTCCAAGACCTTGTTGGACCTTCAGGGATAGGGATCTGTCTTCCTGTGAAGTATGGTTAACATTGTTTATCAACAGGTCATTGGAATTCCGATGGGTACATATTTGTGCACCTCTCATTGCAGATCTTTTTCTTTTCTGTTACGAACGTGACGTCATGAAAAAAATTACAAAATAGGACCATACCAAAAAGTGATCAACTTATTACTATTTTCAAAGATAACAGCAGGTATATTGACAATATCCTTACTATTGACAATCCCCAGTTTTTAGATTATGTCGACATCCTTTACCCACTACAACTGAAACTTAATAAAGCTAATAATGATTCTAAAAATTGTCATTTTCTGGATCTAACTATAATCGTTGACTCTGGTAAAATAAAAACTAAAATTTACGATAAAAGGGATTATTTTGATTCAGTATTACTAATTTCCCTTTTCTTGACGGCGACGTCCCTCAAGCCCCATACAGGAGTTTATATTTCTCAGCTGGTACGATTCGCACGCGTTTGTTCTACTCTTGACGACTTCAATGAACGTAACCTTACTATCACTTCAAAACTTTTGCAGCAAGGTTACAGATTTCTAAAATTGTTAAGTACATTTAAAAAGTTTTATCGAAGATATGACAATTTAATATCTAAATATAACGTCACTTCGAAACAGCTTATTACTAAGGGCATTTCCCGTCCTCGATTTTACTGAAATGTTGTTAAAAAATGCCAGAAACTGATTAAAAATCCAGAAAAACTGGGACGTAACTTACATTATTTGCGCAATAGGGGATATCGACAAGATATTCTGCACGTGTCCGTTGAATTAGCTTTGGGATCCAGTGACCTGAGGATTTTAACCACATACTGGCCTCTCACTGATACTGCCGATGTCTACTGAAATACATGATGATTCTTTACCAAACCCACTGGGAGTTTTGAATTTGATTTTTCTTCCGTAGTGCGACAGTATTTTACCAGCAGACTAGGCTCCTGGAGCTAGCCGGCAGTTTAGCGGCGATCACTCCTTGACCCATCTTTCAAAATTACGTTTCGTTCCGCCATTTTTCTTTTCAAGATTGTTGTCATTGAGTTAGTAGTCTTCCTGTATGGGTTTTATTCGTATGTTTGTTGTACTATAGGGAAACAGGACAGAGAAGGGAAGGTTTGGGTACCCACAAACCGGTTTAACCCTACCACTGGCTTTTGCTAGTGCCGGTACCAAGTCCGGCTGTCCCGAACTCCTATCGTTGTTTACGTTTGTCTTTTGTATTTTTATTGTGATTTTTTTTCTTGTGCGGTTCCTATTTACTTTGTGGCATGTGGCTGTGTTTTTCGGTCATTGTAGGTGTTTCCTGTTGTCTTTTTTATTCTATTAAGATTGTATCATTATACTCCGAAAAAATGGTTGGACAAATTTAATTGATTGATTAATATGGGGTTTACTGTCACTTTCAGCAGTAGTTCTGCTATCTAATGACGGTCAGTTTTAGTGGTGGAGGAAGCCGGAGAGAACCATCGACCTTGGGCAGGTAACTGACATACCTTATAACTTACGATTGTAAGTGGAGTGCACCCTTTTTTGTAATGTACAAAGTGGGGCGCGAACTCACACCGCAGTTGTGATAGACTACAGTGGTTGTTTAGGTAGTAGAAATACCTTAACCACTCGGCCACCCAGGAACATGCATAAATTTTGAGGCGGATTAAGCGCGAGTAAAAACAATTAATAAGAAAAATCAAATACCAAAGTTGCTGTTAATTAATTTTCTGCATATGTACATGTAGACAACTTATGTCCCATCAGAGCAGATAAACCCAAAACATTCGGAAGACAATTAACCAAAAACATAAAAACAAGCTGATAGAGAACAAATAACCAAAAGATCTAAATAGATAAGCCAATATTTTTTAGTAAAAGCAATAAATCTCCCCACACTTCTTTTGGGTGACTTAACAGAAGATAACGGAACTTATTTCAAGATACAGATAGGTGTAAAAGGTTAGATAGAATGATTATCTTATGTTTTATCACTTGATAATCCAAATAATGCAAATAATTAAACTAATTTGGTACTATCTGCAAAGGTCAACTATAAATTAATTGCGACAGCACATTACATTTAGCTAATAGAACCTTAAAATTGAAACCGTCCAAATTTTACTGTATATCCCTTACAGTTGTAGAAAGCATTTCCACCTTTTCTTGTTTTAGCCCGTTATTACTGCTATTTTATTCTATTGAAATGTAGTATCATTCAGAAAATGCCAATGTGGCTAAACGTTCCACGTATAGCCAAAATAACTTAAAACCGAGGTTACTTGCGTTCCAGTGTTGCTTTTTTCCTTTGATTATTCTTCTTTTTTTTAATTTTTTTTATTCACGGTTTGTTTCTAACTTACTTAACCATACCAGTCAAATAGTTTTTGTCCCCCGCCGCAACGCGGAGCGGGACATAGAAATGCCGTGCGTCCGTCCGTCACCCTTTCTTGTAAGCGATCTCGTGCCTACAAATTAGAACAGATTTTCCTGAAATTTATACCAAATGTTTATATCACTAATACCTTGGTCAAGTTCGAAAATCAGCATTAATCAATATTTTTTGAGGGAGTTATTGGACTTTGACTAAAATAACGACACCGTTTTAGCCAAAAGTTGACCTTGTAATCGCTCTCGTACCTACAAATTATAACAGATTTTCATGAAATTTATACCAAATGTTTATACTACTAATAATTGGTCAAGTTCGAAAATCAGCCTTGGTCGATACTTTTTGACGGAGTTATGGGACTTTGACCGAAATCATGACTCTGTTTTATCCAAAAATTGACCTTGTAAGCGCTCTCATGCCTACAAATATTTACGAATTTTTATGAAATTTGTACCAAATGTTTATACTACTAATGCCTTGGTCAAGTTCGAAAATCAGCATTAATCAATATTTTTTGATGGAGTTATTGGACTTTGACTAAAATAACGACACCGTTTTAGCCAAAAATTGACCTTGTAGGCACTCTCATGGCTACAAATTTTGACGGATTCTCATGAAATTTATACCAAATGTTGATATTACTAATACCTTGGTCAAGTTCGAAAATCATCCTTGGTTGATACTTTTTGACGGAGTTTATGGGACTTTGACCAAAATAACGACACCATTTTAGCCAAATATTACAAAAACGGCTGTTTGTCATTAAAACCGTACTTTCTCATTCAACCATTTTTGAAATGTTTTCTTTTTGTAATAACTTGTCTTACTATATCAGAAAGACAGTTTTTCAACTACTTTTACATTATTCATATATAAATCTCTATTTTTTTCCCCATTAACGTTTTTGCAATAACTTGATTTAGCATGTCAGTGTTGTTCAGATGTATGTGCGTATTCATTTTTTTTTCTCTCCCT